>CM057823.1:130815690-131028190 GCA_030068075.1 Paguma larvata | reverse complement strand
TAGTGTGCATGTGATATACAGGCTGGGAGGAACCTAGCAATAAAAATGGCTGCAGTTTCAAGTTTCCAGGAATTTGAAACCTGAGGCAGTTTGCACCTGGCAGAGCTACACTAACCTTTCTACCTATCCAAATTTGTACAAAATAAATGTCAAATAGCAGTTAATATAAAAAGTATAGTACTTACTGCTATAATCACCATATCCATAGTAGTTGTTGTAACCAGTGTAGTCATATCCTCCATAACCACCGTAACCTTGGCTGTTATATCCATAGTTGCCATAGCCTTGATTCCAATAGTTACTATATCCCTGGTTCCAGTTTTGACTGGGGCCTGCAGCACATTAATAGGTTCACTAAAGTCAGAAGATCAGCAAAGATCTTTACTTCAGGATAATTAAAAAGCAGAAAAGCTTAAGATAGAGTAAACTTAGGGTCTAGCTTACCACCACCTCTTCCGCGAGCTCTTCCTGCAAATCCTCCTCTGGATCCCCACTGTTGCTGTTGCTGATACTGCTCCTTTGACATGGCTACTTTTATTTCACACTAAAAGAGAAAACGCATATTGTTATTATACAGACTCAAGAAAACGCATCAAAACGTTTAGTAACTAGAATAGCCAATACTGCCCAAAATACAGTTGACTAATTTGCAACTTTCCTCAAAGTCGGTTTATCAATTAAACCAATCATCAGTACTTTTAAAGAAATAATCTGGGGCGCCTGGGTGGCTCAGTCGGTTGGGCATCCGACTTCGGCTCAGGTCATGATCTCACAGTTCCTGAGTTCGAGCCCCGCGTCAGGTTCTGTGCTGACAACTTGGAGCCTGGAGCCTGCTTCAGATTCTGCGTCTCCCTCTCTCTCTGCTCCTTGCCTGCTCACACTGTCTGTCTCTCTCTCTCTCAAAAATAAACATTAAAAAAATTAAAGAAATAATCTCCGTTAATGCTATCCAAGAAGTTATCTGCTTAATATAGATCGCTACATTCTACTCAGCAGGCCTTCAAATAGGATCTTTTGGTAAACCCTAGACAACAATACACTTAAAAACAAGTGTTTTCCTACTGCTCCCGGGAAGAAAGCAAAAAATAGTGATCAATGACTTTGATAAAGAAGCCAGTAAGACATCTTTAAAGCACAAGCATACAAACTGAAGCCTTTCAGAAAGCTAGATGATGAAGCTCTCTACAAAAGCTAGTTTTCTCTACAAGTAAATGGATGCTTAACTTACTTTACTAAGACCAACATTGTGGTATTTCTTTTCCATTATCTTCTTCACTGGTTCCTCTTCCTTAAAGGTAATAAAGCAGAATCCACGCCTCTTATTGGTCTTGTTGTCCATAGGGAGCTCTATGGATTCCACCTGTTATCAAAATAGAAGTTTTAATACCATAGTTTGCATGTGCCTGACAATAAAAGCACAAGTTTAGTGGGGGAGAAAATGCACAAAAAAACATATTTGGCCCTCAAATTCTATTCTGCACTCTCTCTCCCTGTTTATTCTACTCTCTTGGTAGAATTCTTCTAATAAAAATATCCACCTAAAAGTCTTGAAATTTATTTATAAAAACAAGCTTCCCAGGATACTGAAATTTGCCACCTCATTCAAGGGTCACAAATTCAAATGTCAACCAAGAACAGAAGGCAATAGTCAATTTTAAGAAAAACAGAATAGCAATGACCATGTTCGGGAGAAAATGGGGAGTGGTGAGGACCACATATGACTAACCAAAGGAGGAGGCTGCTACTCTCATCTTAGATGACTGCTGCCATACAAGGTGGCAATTCCAATGTTGCTTGCTCTTGCATGTATGTAAGAAAAGCTAGATATCCATTTGTGGGAAATATCTCAACCTACATACTAACAAAATGTCTTCTGTTAAAATCAAGCAAAAGATGTCTGCAGGCTGTATCTGGTAGGCAAGGCCACAAATTTCTCATCTTAGCTTTAAGCCATTAATTCATAAAAGAAACTTCTGTTTCACTAAGTCTGTAATTAGCCTCATAAAAATTGCACATGTACATTTTTCAATTAAGAAGGCACTACACCTTATTCTTAATAATTCACTTCTTTCCTATTCTCAACTGAACCATTTCCTTCTATTATCTCAGGTAATCCAACCTGGATTTACTCCTCATGTTTATTTTTTATTTCTTCTACTAATCTGGTAAGTTCCTTAAGGTAAGAAGATCTATTCCATCTCTGCATACTCTGAACCTTCAATAAATGAGAAAAATACAATCATCTAACCTTCAAAGATCTAATGAAGTATTTACAATATTCTCCTTTCAAAATAAATCACATAATCAGCCCAAACTTCAAAACGACTTTGAAAATATAATGTGACAATTATATTCACACTAATTATGACAAAAACGGGGTCAAAACATTATCACATACCTCACCAAAACCACCAAAGTACTCCCTTATTTTCTCTTCAGGTGTATCTGGAGAAAGGCCACCAACAAAAATTTTTTTAACAGGCTCTTTTGTTTTCATGGCTTTGGCCCTTTTAGGATCAATCACCTTCCCATTCAATTTATGTTCTTTCTGATCCATGACCTAAGGAAATTGAAGTTTTTCATTTTAAGTATGTATCTTAATTGAAGTTCAAATAATTAACTTACTTAATAATTATAGTAAATATAATGCCAGGTATATATTCTTGCTTATGATTAAAGAAGTCAAATTTTGATGATCTGACATCAGTTAATACAGAATTGTCAAACCTAAATGACAATAAGAATGGGGAGGAGGGGAAACACAAATTTAATCAATTACTAGAAAACCATCTCTCCTTTAACTGTTAGCAACATAAATGTGATTGCTACTTCCCCTTAGCCCAAGAAATTCCAAAATCTATACTTCCGTGAACTTGTCACAGATCATCCCTTTATTTAGGTATCTTTAAGTTTCAGTATTTTTAAAGTTAATTTTTTCCATTTAGTAGAGCCTGGCATACAGAAGGTATTCAGTAAACAAAGAGGACTCTTCATAAAATATACTGGTTAAGAACTATAGCTCTACCTTCATATAATGCAAAAGGGGAAATCACAAATGGGCATCTTAGCGTATCAAACTATCCACATCTTATATTATTAACTGATCAGAACACATAACACACTACCTTATCTACACTCTCCGACTCTTTAAATAGCACAAAGCCAAAACCCCTTGATCGCCCTGTGATAGGATCTAACTTCAGAGTGCAGTCTACAACTTCACCAAATTTGGAGAAGTAGTCCTTCAGATCTTTCTTTGTAGTGTCCCAGCTAAGGCCTCCTATAAACATTTTCCTGTAAAGACAAAAAGTAATATTAAAATGCTAAAAACAAATAAACAAACTTTGTCTTAAGTATCGGTAATAGTAATACCTTTTCCAAACTGCACCAATTTATTGGGCAGTGTATTATATAATGTCCCGCCTACATAATCATGTATCAAGAACACCCCATTCCAGTTGTTAGGTTTTGCTTATTACTGCTGCCATCTGCCTAATTACAAAATAGCAAGCAAGCAGCAAATTCTTTTGACTTGCCAAAAAGATAAATGTAACCCCAAAGTAAAAATACTGCATATTTAAATTACAAGTTAAATATTGGTAAAAGCAAAACAGAATTTTAGCTTCAAATTTCTCTTCCAATCATCATTAAACTTGTAAAATGGCTACACAGTCCCCACTGTCACAGCAACCAGCATATTTCTATGCTGAAGCTCCTTTCCATTTAATAGTAGTTCTCTCATTAACAAAACTCTTAGCACATAAAATGGAAAATTCTAAAGTCTCATAATTAGGTTGTAAGCTAAGTTTTTGGATGTGCTAAGAGTCCTTAATAAAGACAAAAATAACGTAAACAGTTTAGCGAACAAGAATTACCCACTTAAGCACAATCGCCTAATTAACTTATATGATTTATTTACAGTAGAACCTCAGTTAACCAGCAATAAGATACTTAAACCTTGCAGATGTTAAAAGTGACAGGTGGTTAAGTGGAAACCACCAAAACACTTTAAGACCAAAAACACATACTCAAAAAAATTTTTCTTACGTGAAATATTATTTTTATTACAGCAAAATGCCATAATGCTCAGACCTGGCAGCTCAGATTCCTTTTACATCTGTCCCCTTTGCCACCCCCTAGCCCTCCCAAAGAGCTTACACATACCTCCTACCCTTTAAAGAGACAGGACTGGAGATTTTTATTTTTAAGGGTAAACTGTCAGAATTTGTTATGTGAAGGCTAAACTTTTACAGGAATAATATCATGCTTGCTCAGTGATTTCTCATCTTTGTAACTGGGGTGGGGACGGGGAAGTGGTACTAACTTTCAGCTCCAGATAGAAATTAAAGCAGGAAACATCTCCATCTTGTGGGTACTGAGGACATTGCCACTAAAGCCAATTCCTGCAACAAGAGGCAAATTGTGTCCCTGGAAGGAGATCTCGGTTCAACTTCTCCCCTAAAGATGCCAGATTAACTGAGGTGTTACTGATCTTACTTTCTTACCACAGACTTGTTTTTAGTTCTAACAACAGAGTTAACTTTCAGTGCACAAGAACTCTTACTTTAAATATATACTTTGTTTCCAATTTCAGATTAAGTTTTCAAACTAGTACATGTATTATTATAATGTAAAGCTGGGTCATTTATATGTTTAACTTTTAGGACTTCCTCTAATAAAATCATCATGCTTGAAGTAACCTTTATTAACCCTTTTGTACTTTATAATCAAGTGAACATAACAAAACACTCATAACGTAAATTTTTAATGTTTATTGCCAATTTCACGGGAAAAGTTATTTTCTCAATTACATTTTCTTTCATTAAAATAATGCACCCAATCCTTTTCACTTAAATTTATGGCTTAAACACTTCACTTTTAACCTAAAGATCCAGAGCACTTCCTTCAGAGATGAAAGTTCATTAGCAACATTTACCCTTCAAGGTAAGGACACTGGTATATTTTTATAAATGCAAAATAAACTACAATGCAATGACCTCTTGCTCAGGTATCAAAGGAAATTCTAGAATAAAAACAATTTCAATGAAGTTGAAATTTAACTAATGAATTACCACCTCCTGGGATTATGAAAATTTTCCATCAATAATTTAACAATTTGAACTTATTTCAGCCTGAAGAGAATAACAAAAACCTTGTTCTAAAAACCTGAAGTTGAGGGGTGCCCTGTGTGGCTCAGACAGTTAAGCACCCGACTCCATTTTCATCAGGTCAGGATCTCAAGAGATGGAGCCCCCTGTCTGCTTGGGATTCTCTCTCCCCTCTCACTCTGCCCCTGTCCTGCTCATGCTAGAGCGCTCTCTCATAATAAACATTAAAAAAATTAAATAAATAAAAAGCTAAAGTTGAAAGGCCAGAATATTGTCTCATCTGTCCCTCTGATATTAAGACGGAACTAAGTTTGACTTTAATTTCACCAAGCAAAGCTTACATTGGGTTAAGTGTCCTTGATTTAAAATTATTTAAGGGGCACCTGGGTAGCTCCGTCAGTTAAGCATCAGACTCCTGATTCCAGCTCAGGTCATGACCTCATGGTGAGATCAACTCCCAAGTAGGGCTCTGCGCCGTTGACACAGAGCCTGCTTAGGACTCTCTTTTTCTGTGCCTCCCCTGCTTGTGTGCTCATGCATACTCTCTCTCAAAAAAAACAAACATATGTTAAAAAAACAAAGTTTAAAAAATTATTAAAAAATGAAATTATTTAAGGTGTGCCTGAGTGGCTCAGTTGGTTGAGTGTCCGATTCTTGATTTCGGCTCTGGTCACAATCCCAGGTTCGTGGGATAGAGCCCCAAGTCAGGCTTAGTGCAGAGCGTGAAGTCTATTTAAGATTCTTTCTCACTCACTCTCTCCCCCCAACTCGCACTAAGGGAAAAAAAAAAGATTAAAAAACAAAATTACAAAAAAATAAATTACAACCCTATGAATGAGATTGAGGCATGTTCCATTATTATTCACAAGCCCCAAATGTTTTTCACAGCATACGAAATCAGTTTTCTTAAAGCATACTAACCCATCAACTGGCCCAATAAAGAACTTTCTAAGGGAACTTCTCACCTTTAATACAATTGTTAGTATAGAAGTTGTTAAATGTGTCTACCTTAAAGCTAAAAGGTCACTCGAAGATGCCGTTTTTCCTAAACAATCAAAACCCATTTGGACAGAATTTTAAAAACTCTGGCCAACTATAATTTAAACATTCCATAGGATGATTATTTCCAAAAAAAACTAAAATGAAACACATAGTAAAACTTCAGCTATCCAGCACCTTTAGAGAATGAGTCCAATATTCCACCTTATTTAAAACATTGCCTGCCTTCCAATCTCTCCCTGGTTATTATTTGGGATGAATTCTTTCTACAACACACGCTTCTGCCTTCTTAAATACAGTCATCATGATTTAACACTATATGGGTCAGTCACTGCTAATTTATATTAAGCTACTGTTAGCATGCCCAAAGGCTCTTCTGAAATGAGAGAACTATTAATACACTAAGTACATCTCATTTCTTCTTTTAACAAGTTCTATTTTTCTTTTGCCAGATTAATCACCTGTTGCTGTTAAACCCACCCCCCTCCCCACGTTGTAGGGTGGGTAGCCAGCACCTGAACTTTGCAAATTTTGTGTAAAGTAAAAAAAAGTAAATGGTCCTGAACAAGAGCCTAAATGGCTCTTCTCTGAGACAAATGCATTATCATTTTGGCAGCCCAAAGCACTTTTTTCCCCCTATTTTAACAAGGAAGGCTGCTGCACAACGGATAACCTAATAGGTAAATAAATATACTACAATGAACACAAACTATTCAAGATGCATTCCATCTTTACTAAATGTTAACATGTTAAATCACATTCAGTAGGCACACCAACATAGTACAGTAAGAAAAATTTTGGATAAATGGGAATTATCTCAGCCTCTCAGAACACTAGCATTCTGACAAGCTCTCCCTCAAATTATGAGATGGCAGAAAATACAATTTAAATTCTTTTACATTACTGTATTTTGCTTAAAGCACAACACCTATTGTCCATCCAGATTACTTCTGCTGCCTTGAATACCAAGACTGAGTTTCAAGCTGTTGTCACTCCTGCAGAGCTGTGCAAACACTTACAATGAGGTAGACCGAACTTAAGAAAAATCCTAAGCAGCCAAGTTAAAACGTCACAACACTTGTTCAAATAGCAACAAAAGCGGGCTCCTAATCCTACAAGTTTAAAATGTGGTCCTTAGTTGTAAGTGAATCAACAATCCTAATTAAAACAGGACTTCATCTACAGAATTTTACTGATAGTTTAACTTCTTAATCCTATCTATAAACTACAGAGCACCCCAGAGGCAATACAGTATTCAATTTAACACACCTACTCAATGGGGCACCTGAGTTGCCCAATCAGTCAAGTGTCCAACTCTCGATTTCGGCTCAGGTCATGATCTCATGGTTTTTGAGAGTTAGCCCTGAGTTGGGCTCTAAGCTGACAGCGCGGAGCCTGCTTGAGATTCTTTCTCCCTCCCCCTCTCCCACTCATACTTTCTCAAAATAAACTTTACATGAATGAATGAATGGAAAAAACGGAAATCTCCTTGCTTTTTACAGATATTGATACCATATCATATTATAATATTAAATAACAAAGTTATACAATTCAGTGCAGATCTTTCCAAATGCTATGCAATGTCATTTAGGAATTTAAGAGTGCTTAGTGGGACGTTCTCTTTTAGAATAAGTAAATTTAGAGGTAGTAAGCCAAACCATCTAAGTTTATATGCTATCCCCACCACTTACTAAACATTATGACCCTTAGGAAAACAAATACCCGTGATTGTTTCCACATCTGTAAATAACAAGACTAAAAGCTTATTTCATGAATCTTCAGTAAGGATAAAATGAGCAAATACAGGGGCACCTGGCTGGCTCAGTCCGCACAGCATGCCACTCCTGATCTCAGGGTTATGAGTTCAAGCTTCAAGTTGGGTGTAGAGCTTACTTAAAAAGACAAATAGAATTAGGATGCCTGGGTGGCTCAATTGGTTAAGCGTCTGACTTTGGCTCAGGTCATGATCTCAGATTGTGAGTTCAAGTCCCACGTCAGGCTCTGTGCTGACAGCTCAGAGCCTGGAATCTGCTTTAGATTCTGTGTCTCCCTCTCTCTCTGCCCTCCGCCACTCATGCTCTCTCTCTCTCAAAAGTAAACATTAAAAAAAAAAAACTTTTAAAAGGAAAAATAGTATTAATAAAGGAGCAAATACACTTCAAGGGCACAGAAGGTAGTCTGAAACATCCCAAGTGTTCAATATAAAGTTGTTATTTAAAAAGGGTAGAGCACAATTTAAATAATAAAGCAATGTTTTCATTTACTCATTGGCTTATTTTAAGTCTGCATGAGCTATAGGAAGTCGCCAACATTAACAAGAAAAGGCCAGGATGAGGTTTTATGAGACTGACACGCTACCTACTGCGCTAACGAGGCACCTTGGGATGAGGTTTTATATAAATGGATCCTAAGATTATTTTCAATACTAAATAATACTTAAAAGATTGCAGAAACGTTTACACACCCCATGTAAAAAATAGAGACTAGAAATTAGATTGTCTAAAAAACTCAAATAAAATGTAGTTAAAAAACCATCTTGATGACTCATCTGTACTCCACATAAATATCAATTTAAGTATGGAATTTCAAATTTTAAAAAAGGTAATACATATGGAGCAGGGCTGGCTGATGGAAATGTTGATTCAATACTCCTATTTTTTCACACCCCAAAAAACATTCTCTGTACTACTGAGATCACCAGGTTTAACACTCCAAAGTCAATAGTTACTTTATTTAAAGATCTTTCTCCTAAGTCTCTACTTTGAAACACCTTTTTCTAGGTAAAATGATAAATACCATTACACTCCCAATTTTGAAGTAGGGCCAAAAAAAATTCTGTAACTTCCAAACACTTCCTAACAACTCCTGATTTTCCATGTGGTTTCATAACAAGTTCTGACAGTTTAAAAAAACACAACAGAATGTCAAGTACATAACATGACTGGCCAATCACTGTCGCCTTTCAGAGTATACTCAAGTATATAATATATACATACTCAAGTATATATTATTCAAGTATACCACTAATCCTTCCTTATATTTCTGATATTTTATAGTTAAAATTATTTAAAATCCTAAAACAACAAAACATAATGAAATGTGTAAAATCAGTATTTTTCCTTAGAAAGTATAAAGTAACTATAATGGGGGGCAGGGGATACTTTTTACAACTAGATACCACATGTTAGGGTAATCATATTCTAATCTGTATAAAAAATACCTTTGGAAACAGACTGGCAAACTTTTAACAAGTCAGTAAAGATTAACTCCTCTAGCCTAGTATATGAAGTCTCTACTACTTCATAATTTAGAATGAACTTAAATGACTAAAAAAGATAATTAAGTTTAAAACTAATGAGTTTTTGAATAAACTTTAAATGTTTAACCCCAAAATCTACCATTTTTCCTTTCATTCCAAGGAAAGAATGACTTCCTCTAATTTTACTTTTAAAATAATCTCTCAATCAGCTTTAGAAGGTAAACTCCCATCTACCTGAAGGTTAAGGAATGGGGTTTCCTTAACCTAAAGGTTAAAGTTCTGGTTAACTGAGATTACTACACATTCACAAATCTGCAGTTTTCTATTCGAAAGCAATTTAGACATCAACACTAAACTCAGAAAATGATTTTTGCCTTTCTTGATGAAATTTCAGACTCTTGCAATGCTTTAAAATCATTACTTTTTAACAGTAGAAAAGAAAAATTACAGAAGATTGCTTTCATGACAATGCCTTTTGGTTGCTTTTTAAGTATATTTCCTAACAATTTTTCATCTGTGTTTCTTACAAGACTAAACGGGGAGAGGGAGAATTTCCTAGCTTGAACTGGGTGGTATTTTCAAGTCTAGATAAGCAAGAGTTTACAGAACATGACACAATACTTAACTATCACCTTGATTATTGGCCAAACACTACCAGTAATAGGAGTCTCCCCGCCCCCAAATAGTCTTGAATATCTAGCTCCAATATACAATTTAATACTCCAGAAACTAAAACATGCTTACCTTTACTCCACAGGAGTAAATCACTGGCAGTATCAACTATTAAGGCACCGGATAAACACACACAAGCTATGAAAGCAGGCTGGCTATGTGGTCAATCTTCCTGTGGTGAGCATTGTTTCCAACACATAGATCAGCAAACCAAGTAACAAACAGGTTATATTACCTGAAACCACACTGTTTGAAGTGAAGTAACAGACAAAGATCCCACGCTTCCAGCATCCAGTTCAGTGCCCTATCTACTAAAACGTTGAAGCAAAACTAAAGTCAAATAAAACTTGGACTAACAGAAGTTATATTTCACTCCATTTATTTGTCAATCTGCACACACACCTGAGGTGCACAGCTTTAAGTGGAATAGGAAAAAAGTTATTATTCTATTCCTTTTAAAATGCTTTCAAGCGTTAACACGGATCACTTGAAGACTAAAACTAATTCTCCATATTAGCCCTAAATCACATACCCCAATAGCGGATTCAAAACTTTCTTATATTAGAGCAGCCTTACAAAGAACAGAAGACCCAGACAGTATTAAAAATACACAGTAAAGGGGCGCCTGGGTGGCTCAGTCGGTTGAGCGTCCACTCTTGACAGCGGCTCAGGTCATGATCTCGCAGTTGTGAGATCGTGAGATGGGGGCCTGGCTGGGATTCTCTCTCTCTGCCCTTCCTCCATTCACACGCTCTTTCTCTCGCTCTCAAAATAAATAAAAAGCAGTAAAAAGATACATAGTAAATATACTTATAGAAGCAGTCACATGACTTGAGGGAAAAACCCAGGCCTAAGGCCAGGTATTTATCTCAAAAAGCAGCTGAAAAACCTCAATGATTTTTCATCCAAATCCTAAAGGTCAGATGATTCTTGGTATTTTCCATATTAAGTAGGTTTCGAAATGAAAAGAATTTAATACTCCTCCCTTATATGTTCATCATCTTGAGACTTGGGAGCAACAATTCCTGCAATTTAATACTAGAAACGTCTCAAAGTTTCCAAAGAACACTAAAATTCAGACCATCTACTCAAGGTCTTGACTTTACAGTAAACCCAACTTTACTGAATTAAAGGCCAGTAAATTAGGTAAGACATTGCTCCAAAAGTAACTATTTAAGAAAGCAACATTCAGAATGCTCCAAGAGCGCTAAGGTATAGATAATAATCTCAAATATTTAAAACAAAAACATGTATGCCCATTTCTTAAAAATCAGAGAGCAGTCAAACCCACAGTAAAATTCACAAAATTCCCAAACAAGAAATCACACTTTATATGCTAACGGTTATAGGACTAGATCTACTGCCCTGTTATTAGAAAAGTACTGCTCTATTTTGTATTACTTGCTGATAACTGAATGGAACGATTTCTGCTTCCTGCCCAGTCCAATGCAGGCAAGTCAATGTACCTACCTTATAAAACTGTCTGAAATCTAACAGTATTATAGTTTTCCACTCATCTTGAAATTTAAAAAACTCTCCTACAGGTAGCTTGCTATATGGCGTGAATATTTTGACCAACATGAGATAATTTTGTTACCTACTCTAAAAGAACTGAAGCCCTATAAAGAACATAAGCCCACACCAAAATGGGAAATTCCAGTCAACTAGGGATGTTAAATTGGAAAAATTAAAATAAAGTGAACTCAGGAAAGCATTTACAAAAATAATTACTCTATAAGTTTGAAGTGTGGAAACATCCACAAAAGGTATAATAGGCATGCCCTCCTAAGAACAGCTGTTTATTCTTATACTCAACATTAAAAAAACAAAACAAAACTTTGGGGCATCTGGGTGACTTAGTCAGTTAAACATAGGACTCTTGAATTTGGCTCAGGTCATGGTCTCACTGTGGAATCAAGCCCCCCCACCCCAGCGTGGGGCTCCCCGCTGACAGGACAGAGCCTGCTTAGGATTCTCTCTCTCTGCTCATTCCCCGTTTTCATTCTCTCAAAATAAATTAAAACTTTTAAAAAACAAACTTTAAGTCCACAATGAACTCATTTTAAAAATATTTTTAGGATTGCAATGTAATCACTTTATTCTCAAGTTAAAATTATAAAAACTAATGCACACACATAGGTGTTTAATAAACTAAATTCAGATGACTTTGTATCTAGTAGAGTCAGTCTTATACTCTCTGCTGAGACTATTATGAAACTGCTGTACAGTATCCCTGGAACTGGGAGACAGAGAAAGGAACAGAGAGAGTGGGCAAGTGCACACACCAAAAAGAACAACAAGAGTATCTGAAACAGGATGAGTCTGGCTGATTAGACAGTAATTTTAAAGAGTCAAATACTAGACTTTAAAAACAAAGACTTTATTTGTTAAATGTAAACCTGCTTAACTTAAAATGAACCTCCGTTAAATCCTATTTGCAGAAAATGAAAATAGGTCATAATCTAAAACTTTCACTATCAATATTTAATTGTCCATTTTTCCCAAGAGGTTGCCCAAAAAACTTGTGAAGTTAACACGACTGCATAGCAGGGCAAAAGTAATTCTTACAAGAATCGTAACTGATCTCAGACCTAAGTTTATGGTCCTTTCTAATCACTGAAAATAACTGCTTACATAAGATTTAAAATATGTAATAGAGTAAAAAAGTCAGGTAGAGTGACTGTTTAATCTTATTTAGTTTGACACAATTAGCAGTGAAAATAAACTATCATAGTGCCAAACAGATTATTTTCATCAAAAGTATTTTATTTTGTCAAACTAACCCCAGTCTTTTTACTTTTCCCTTTTGCCTATTTCCAGTCTGCTTTATCTGCAATATAAAAACGAACAGATTTCAGCGGATGAGAATACAGTAAGTAAAGTTTGTGTAAAATTTAAGTGTTATTCCAATTGGATTCTTAAAATAGAATGTAGTTTTGTACAGCTCTAAGTCAACTGTCTACAAATTACTGGCCCTCCAAACTCCAGTGGTGGCGGATACAAACTCCTGAAAAACTCAAATATAATCAATCCTAAAAGCAAAAAGATTGACATTTAAAAGAAGTGAAGGATAAAAAGGACAATAATCTACTAGCCTTCCAAGAAAAAGCCATGCAATTTCGGTTACATGTGAACCAACCAACTGTAATTAACATTCCAACGAAATCACACTGAAAATAAAAAATCTGGTTAAGAGCTGTATGTAGCGAAAAGCCACATCAGCCCGCCTCTGAATAGTACATATCCAATTGTTATTCAAGTTTTACATACAAATATGGTTGGAGATTAAAAAAAAAAACTTTTCCACATACACACGCTACTTTAAAAATGGTTTTACTTTTCACATATCCAAAATATTTAAGTAGAACATGCAAGACATTTTAAACACAGAAGATTTTGTATCAAGTAACCTTCACTTTTAACATTAAACTTAGAATTCCAGCAAATATGTCCTAAGAAAAAGAAATCAAATTATAGTATTGTATTTTCTTGTTCAAATATAAAATTACTATATTGTTTTACTTAGCCAAACCACAATTACATGCATTACCACAGACCAAAAACCATGTAATGGCATTAATTTTGCCCAAAGATCACACACGATGCCTAAAAAGGTTTTATATCCCAGGCACAAGATATCCTACTGTACTATGTCTAGAATTTCCTGGGGATCAATGGGCAACTAACCAATACACAGCCTCTGCATGTTATGACTACTGAAACCTTTATAATACAGAAATAAAATTTAAAAGTTTTACCATTCTTCCCGCTGTGCCGTCGCTGCTTCAGAGTGTCGTGGGGAGGAGTTTGAATGGCTAGGGAATTAACAACCGGTACAGCAACCAATCAAAATGCTAGTTTTAGTTTTTGACATTGTTAGGGCTAAAAACTTTAATTCATTTACACTTCAGTTCAACAGTAGGTAACTACAAAGGCAGCTGCTTTGTGATTTGAAAAATCAGGGCTAAAGCCTGCCCCAAACAACACGTTATACAATTAATCATTTTGGTGCCTCTGTCCAAAGAACAGAATTCAGAAATAAAAACCAAAATGTTAAAAGTTTAAGTTTCCAAATATTTAATATATTCCTTTAACTATATGTAATTCAAAATTAACTGAGAAAAGCTAGTTTCCCATCCCGCCTCCATTCTCCCAAAGCCAGCACAATCAGCCTGACAAGTCTGCCTAGGCTGAGATTATTAAACTCGATTCTAAAGTGCTTCTCTTTCCCACCCTCCAAATCTGGTGTTCTTTCCCAATAAAGGAAATCATGTTTTCTAACACTGGATCAAAGCGACATCTTACTGCTTCTACTTTCCACACCATTCTCCTTGTTATAGTGAAAAAAACAAAATCACACACATAATCCATTACAAAAAGGAATGGAAGCGTTAACCCAAGAACAGCGGTCGGTAACGGGAGTAATAAAACCTAACCAAGAACCCCGATTTAGTCCCTCCTGCTAACTCCCGGCTCCCAAATGCTGCATTCTAATGTATCAAATGCAGCTTTAAACAGTATGTACAACTTATTCCAAATGGAGGAAGGCAAGTCAGTACTTAAAAACCTGCAAAAAAAAAAAAAATCATGCCAGAGCACAATAAAGTTTGTTCATTTTTACTGAAGAAGGCTGATAGGCCTCCTTTAACAGTGGGTAAGAGAGCGGGAAGGAGAAATCAAGAGAGACCAAAAAAGGATCCTGGGCACGGGGATGGGGTGTAAAAAAAAAAAAAAAAGGAAACTGCACACAAAAAGCAAGGTTACAATCTGTAAGAACAGTTAGGGAATCCAATAGCTGAGGGCGCGAAAAGGGTGCGCGGTTAGAATAACTCCGCGGGGTGGGGGAAGGGCAGCCAGCTACCCGAGCTAGAAAGAGCTCCAGTCAAGTGCAGGCCCCGCCGGGAAGGAACTTAACCAAAGCCCAGAGAGCAAAATCCAACGTAACAACAAGCGATTCAGGGAATCTCACCAAGCCCAATATGTTCCGTAGGCTGAAAAGTAGGGCCTATGTACTCAAACTGTAGTTCCATAGCGTATCGTGGCAAAACGAAGAGACTGAAACCAAACTTATCCAAATACTAAGAAATCATTCGGCCTGAAGCCGAGGCGGGAGGAGCTGAGTGGGCAGGTTACACGTTCCTCAAAGCATGCGCTTATAAAGAATCGCATCGTCTGAGGATGCTAAAGTGGACACACCAAATAAGCCTTAGGTCCCGGCATAAAAGCTTCTGAGTCTACCTTTACGCGTGGGACTTTATAAAACAAGGAAGGACTGGGACAGCGGGGCAAGAAAAAAGGTACCCCTCGACAGGCGGGAAAAAATCCTGGCGGCTAAGTCGGTGGGAGGAGACCCATGGCGAGGGAGGGAAGGAGGGCGGGCCAGGGAGCAGCATGGTGACGGCTAAAGGTGGAAACGTGTGTGATGGGGGAGGGGGCGATAAGCAGGCAGGGGGAGAAGAAAATGAAAGCACTGGGGAACCCAGCGTAGAGAAGAAGAGAACTGTGCAACAAGACTGCACGGGGGGCTGGAGGCCGGGCAGAGAGCGGGAACGAGGCCTAATGGCGGGGGGATCGGGAGGGGGAGGGGGACTAGTTGGGCCTGACTATCCCGGGTCGCCCCTTACTCACCCTTCATCCTCCTCGTTCTTACTGGCATCGATCTTCGCCCCTTCCGACTCGGCGCTGCTCCCTTCGGTGCCTCCAGTCGCGGTTCCGCCCCCGGTCCCGGCTCCACTTCCCGCCGCTGTCCCCTGCGCCGCCGCCACCATGGCTCCCTCCTGCTCGCCTGCCGAGCCGCCTACCGCCGCCGTTGCCGCCGCCGCCGCCCCGTCCCCGCCGAACTGCTCCTCCGACATAGTGCTACTGCCTCCGCCGCCGCCGAGACTACACCCGCCGCTGCCGCGAACCGAAACTAGCAGCAAAGTAATCCCCGCCGCTGCCGCGCGCCCGCTCTACCGCGCGAAGCACACAACAAGACAGAGAAGGCGCGCGCGGCTGCAAAGGCTCCTGCGCCTCTCCCTGGCCTGCCCCCCTCGCCTCCCACACTCGCGCAGCGCGCACTCCCGCTCTCTCTAGCTGCACTAAAAAAGAATAAGCAGCAGCGGCGGCCGCTCTTGCCTCCTCCTCGCTTTAATGGCGCCGCCGCGGACCACCTAAAATGGCCGACGGAAGAACGGCGCGTCCCGGTCACGTGACGCGAGAGCGCGCCCTTTGCGCCTCCCCACCCCCTCTACCGCTAGCTTTTTTCCTCTTCCTCTTTGGGCCCGCCCTCTCGTTCCCTTTTATACCTTCCCCTCACGCGCCGTGCCGCACAGCTTGGGGCCTTTAAAAGGAACCGGAAATTGCGTTCCGTAAGACCAACGCGCGGGGACCATCGAGAACAAGGAACGCTGTTTCGAAGGCTCAGCTAGAGGGGCCCGCTCCCTCGCCCCCGCCCTTCCTAGGGTTCCTGGAGTCGTCGGCCCACCCGCCCCCCCAGCTGCGAGCTGGAGCCGCGGCGTCGGGCTGGGGTGTGGCAGCACCTCCCAGTAGGCGACTGTGCCCCGTGCGCTCGTGGCGTAGGGGTGGGGGAGGGGAGGCGCACACCGGCGGCTCTTGTCTAGTTAGTGCCCAGTCGCAGGAAGGAAACTACCTTGAGGTGGTGGCCCCGTGACTCTGGCTGTGTCCACCGCGACACCTGGAGACGCTCGCCGTACGCCAAGCGCCACGCGTGCACTGACTGCCGCAGTTCCTCCGCCCGCGGTAGTTGCCCGCGACCCGGTGACATTGAGGTTTCCCCGGCTGCCGCCGCTGTGGGCTTCCCGACCTCAGGCGGGCAGGCTGAAGCCGCTGAGGATTAGGGCTTTTTCTTTTTCTTTCCAAGCAAAAAGATTTTTGCTTGCCTGCTTTTCTCCTGAAATTTTTCGTCAAAAGAAGCAGGTAACTAGCATATTTCAAAGATCAGGGATTGTTTTGCTTGATTTACTTGAAGATCCTAAAACGTAACACAATTCTTTGAAAAATACTGAGTTGGAAAGTGTGTTAGGTCAACCAGGGGTTCATTCCATTTAATGTGTTTTAGTCCTTATACTAATTAGAATATATAAATGCTGTGAATCTTTACAAGGTTTCTGAGTTCGTTGTCTTGTGGGATTTGGTTTTTAAAGGAAACGCTAAAGCGGTTCTTGCATGATAACAGTAAAGTTCTTTAATAGACCTATTAAAAAATCCCAGATGCCGTGGCTGGAAACTAGATTATTCGGGCTTTGAGATTTGTAGGTTCCTCAGTACACCTAGAAGAAAATTAAGTTTTTAGGTACTTGTTTTGTCAACAAATAATTATTTGCCGATTTGGTAGGTGTCCAAGCTCTGGAGAGACAAAGAGTAGTGCAAAACATAGCAAAGAACTCTGAAGACTTAAGTATTTTTTTTCCACTATGTAATTAAATAAATGTGTATTAATTGGACACTATCCAAAAATCTCAAGATGATTAAAAATATCTATTTTTTATTATTAATCAAGCTAGCCGAATTTACATTACAGAATAATTAAAATTCAAGAATACAGGTCAAATTCTGAAAATGTCTTAAAAATATAATCTTGGGGGGCGCCCGGGTGGCTCAGTTGGTTGAGCAGCCGACTTCAGCTCAGGTCATGATCTCCCGGTCTGTGAGTTCGAGCCCCGCATCGGGCTCTGTGCTGACAGCTCAGAGCCTGGAGCCTGCTTCAGATTCTGTGTCTCCCTCTCTCTGCCCTTCACCTGCTCATGCTCTGTCTCTATGTCTCAAAAATAAATAAATATTTAAAAAAAATAATAATAATCTTGGGGCACTTGGGTGGTTCAGTCGGTTGAGCTTCCTACTCTTGGTTTCAGCTCAGGTCCTATGACGATCTCACCAATTGGTAGGATTGAGCCTTGGGTCAGGCTCTGTACAGACAACACGGAGGGGGCTTGAGAGACTCCCTTTCTCCCTCTCCCTCTTCCTCCCCCTCCCTCTCTCCCTTCTCCAGTCTCCTGTTCATGTTTGTACTTTCTCAAAATAAATAAACTATATATATATATTCTTTTTTTCCCCATGTTTTTAATGTTTATTCATTTTTGAGGGACAGAGAGAGCATGAGCAGGGGAGTGACAGAGAGGGAGAGGGAGACACAAAATCTGAAGCAGGCTCCAGGCTCCAAGCTGTCAGCACAGAGCCCGCCTCAAGGCTTGAACTCCCCATGAGATCATGACCTGAGCCAAAGTCTGATGCTTAACTGACTGAGCCACCTAGAGTACACACACACACCCCCAAAGTATATATACACACATTTTTAACTCCTGTATTAAGCAAATCATACATAGGTAATGTCAAGAACATATCTTAGATCAAGTGGTAGTGACTTAAGGTATGTCTCCACCTGTCAGAATAATAGCCTAGGAGAAAGTGGGTAGTGAGCTCAAACCAAATATTTAAATTTAGAGACAACTACGAGGTCTCTGGATGTTTTCTGTCTTCAAGAGAGTATTCTTTTGCTTTTTTTTTTTTTTAAGCACTCAAGCAGGGGAGAGGGGCAGAGGGAGAGAGAATCTCAAGCAGGCCCCATCTCAGCATGAACCTGATAGAGGGGTTGATCTCAAGACCCTGGGACCTGAGCTGGGATCAAGAGTTGGATGCTCACCTGACTGGGCCACCCAGGCACCCCAGAGGATTCTTTGGCTTTTAAGACAGCTTTAGACCTGCCTTTGTTTTAGTAATAGATTTTCCTGAAAAGTTTCATTTTAATTCACAAGTAGCCCAGTAGCTTCTGGACTTCCTGGAATTTATATTGAAAATTCCAGAAAACCTAGGAGTGATTTTAAAGCTAGTACCTTTACCATATGCTCTATGAGTCTGGATAATGCCCAATCAGTTATGTCCCTACTTATTATGGCCCTAATTTTTGTATCCTGTGCTCATTCACTCACCTACATTCCTCTTAGAACTCACTTCACTTCAACCTTTGTTCTTTTCACATTCGTCATCTACCTAGTAAACTTCTTTTCCTCTTTTGAAACCCCAATCAAATATTACTACTTCTGTGAAGCCTTCCCATACTCCCTGAGGCAGATTTAATCAGCTAGTCCTACAGCCTTTTAGCCTTACTTATGTTCTTCTAAATATGCAATTGTACTAGACCAGGAGTTCCTCAAGAGCAAAGATAATGTGTTCGGTGTATCCTCTCTATCTCACGCATACACATACACATAACAGATAATAATTGCTAGTAGAATTATTGAGTGACAGAATACTAGGTTATTTCCAACTACCTAGGTTCAGGAACTCAGGCAAAGTAAGTGTGCTTGCAGTGACTTAAAAGTCTCTCCCCACCATCCCACTTCATCTTAGGCATAAAACCACTTGCCGATGCATGAAATTCCTCAAAAAGGAAAAATACAAACTTACTCCACATTCATAAGAGTGTTTAAGAAACTAAAGACTGTAGTGGTGCTTGGGTTGCTCAGTTGGTTAAGCATGCAACTCTTTTTTTATGTTTTATGTTTATTTATTTTTGAGAGAGAGCACATGCATGCGAGCAGAGGAGGAGCAGAAAGGGAGACAGAGGATCTGAAGCCGACTCTGCCCTGAGAGCAGAGAGCCTGATGTGGGGTTTGAACTGTGAGAACATGACCTGAGTTGAAGTCCGACGCTTAATCAACTGAGCCACCCAAGTGCCCCAAGGCATACAATTCTTGATCTCAGTTAAGGTCTTGATCTCAGCATGAGAGTTCAAGCCCCAGGTTATGACCTGTGCTGGGTGTGAAGCCTATTTAAAAAAATAAAAAGTAAATAAAACATTAAAGAACAAGAGAGACTAACAACTATACTGAAGACTGGCCCACACCACTAGCAGTATTTTTTCTCAGTGCCCATACATCAAATATTCCATCGCTTCAGGTTCCCCATGTGTTTCAGATGACACACTGAAATGCTGGGTCCTCATTGAATTCCACCTTTGTGAAGCAATAACTGTAGGAAAAAGAGAGTACTTGTAAAAAGGTAAAAAAAAAAAAAAAATGTTTTAGTTTTAAACTGGAATCACTTTGGGGTGCCTGGGTGGCTCAGTTAGTTAGGCATCTGACTTTGGCTCAGGTCATGATTTCATGGTGTAGGTTCAAGCCCAACATTGGGTTCTGTGCTGACAACACAGAGCCTGCTTAGGATTCTCTCCCCCTCTCCTTCCCCTCCCCATCTCACTCTCTTTCTCTCAAAATAAGTAAATAAAAGTAAATTGGAATCACTTTTATCCAGAACGAGATATACATAAATAGAGGAGTCACAGTTTTAATCTGCTAAATACAGTACAAATGGCACAAGCAAATCCTATGCTCACATTTTTTTCAGTGGAAATGCATTCCATTCAGCAACCTATAATAGACTGTCCAGAAAAAAACAGGAAGAACCTATTTCCTATACAAGGTACACATACTTGAGCCACACTTGCAGAACACCCTCAGTAAGATTCAAGCATTTTGTTGAAGAATTAGCTTGTGATTTTGGTGAAGTAACCAATTACCCAAACTGAATATTCTCATTTATCATCGGTCCTGGTTGTCAGGAAGCTCTCCTTCACGTAGAGAAAAAAGAGGCCCCACCACTGTGAATTTTCAGCTTTTCACAAATCTGTTGTAGAATCGAGTTATGCTTAACCACAGAAGTGTTAATAGGGTGCCCTTAGACTCATTTGAAGAAAACCTACTTCAAAAAGGTTTCAAACAATAAGGAAATTAAAATATCTCGCTCCAGGTCTATGTATTCAGCTGCCTACATAAGGTCTCCACTTGGATATTTCACAGGTCTCTCAAGCTTTAGATGTCCAAATCTGAACTCCACCTTCCCTACAAATCAGCTTCTTTAGTGTTCCTCTTCTCATTAAATGTCGTCTCCACCTACCTCTGTGGCACCTCTGGCAAATATCAGGGAGTCCTTGGTATCGCCTCCCAAACCATTCACATCCAACCAATTACCAACTCCTACTTCCAAAATATGTCTTGATTCATCTAAATGCTTCTTAGAACATAAATAGTGGAGAGCTGCCTGGGTGGCTCAGTCGGTTGAACGCCCGACTCTTGATTTCAGCTCAGGTCATGATCTCACGGCTTGTGAAATTGAGCCCCGCATCTGCCTCTGTGCTGACAACATGGAGCCTGCTTGGAACTCTCTCTCCCTCTCTCGCTCTCTTGCTCTCTCTCGCTTTCCCTGTCCCTTTCTGCTCTCTCTCTCTCAAAGTAAATAAACATTAAAAAAAAAAACATAAATGGTGATTCCTAGTTAGATTTATTCACATTCAACCATGCAACACATGAAACAGTTACATTTCTGGTGCTGGAAATATAACAACCAAAACGCCTAAGACTTTAATCTCATGGAGCTGACATTCTAGTAGGAGAAACAACAGATAAATCCATAATAGGTAGTGATTGGAAGGAAGATAATGAGTAAGGTGCTAGAGATAGAGTATGTGCTATTTTAGGTAGGTTAGTCTGAGAAGACTTAAAGGAGGTAAGTTTTTGGTAGAACCCTCAAGGAAGTAAAAGAGAAAGCCATAAACATAATTAGAGAAAACTGTACAAGGCAAAGACAAGAGCGTGCTTGACCCTTTGAATGAATGATGGAGGCCAGTGTAGCTGAATACTGTGAAGGAGAGAAAGTGTAATAGCTCATACCTATGAAGTATCCAGGAACAAGGTTACCCAGGGCCTTGTAAGCTGCGGTTAGCATTCTACTTTTATTTATTTTTTATTTATTTATTTTTGAGAGACATAGAGACAGAGTATGAGCAGGGGAAGGGCAGAGAGAGAGGGAGACACGGAATCTGAAGCAGGCTCCAGGCTCTGAGCCGGCAGCACAGAGCCTGACGCGGGGCTCGAACTCACAGACTGTGAGATCGTGACCTGAGCCGAAGTTGGCCGCTTAACCGACTGAGCCACCCAGGCACCCCTTACTTTTATTTTAAATGTGATGAGAAACTATGGGAGCCTTTGAGCTGGGGAAGGACATGATCTGACTTAAATGTTAAGCAACCAGAATAATCCAGATTATTCCAGATGTATGGACAGTGGACTGAGGTAGGGTATCAGGAAGATGAATTAGAAGGCCACTGTCATGAGGCCTCACATGTTTGATTCCTTCTGACAAGAGGCAAATCTACAAGTAGGGTGTTATATGTGGTCATATGATTTTTTTTTTTAGAAGAAAAAGCTGCTCAACATCACTCATCATCAGAGAAATGCAAATCAAACCACAAAGATACCATCTCACCTCTCAGAATGGCTAAAATGAAAAACCTAAAGAGGTATCTAGGTGGCTCAGTCAGTTGAACGTCTGACTCTTGATTTCAGCTCAGGTCATGATCTCAGAGTCATGGACTCAAACCCCATGTCAGGCTCTGCTCTGAGCATGGAGCCTGCTTAAGATTCTCTATCTCTGTCCCTCTCCCCCACTTGTATGCTCTCTCTCTAAAATATCAACCAATCAAACAATGGAACATAAGAAACAACAAGTGATGGTGAGGATGTGGAGAAATGCAAACTAGTGCAACCCCTGTGGGAAACAGTATGGAGGCTCCTCAAAAAGTTAAAAATAGAATTACCATATGATCCATTAATTCCACAACTGAGTATTTACCCAAAGAATATGAAAAAAAAACTAATTTGAAAAGCTAAAGGCACCCCTATATTTATTACAGCATTATTTACAATAGCCAAAATATGGAAGCAGCCCAAGTGTCCATCAATAAACGAATGGATAAAGATATCTATCATAATCAGATAAAGAAGATGTGGTACATACAGACACACACACACACACACACACACACACACCGGAATATTATTCAGTCATAAGAAAGGATGAAACCTTGTCATTTGCAACAACATGGATGGAGCTGGAGAATATGATGCTAAACTAAATAAGTCAGAATGAAAAATACCATATGATTTAACTCAGGTGGAATATAAAATACAAGTGAATAAAGGGGGGAAAAGACATCAAAAAACAGACTTAACTATAGAAAACAAAGTGATTATAAGAGGAGATGGTTAGGGAGATAGGTGATATAGGTAAAGGAGGATTAAGAGTAATCTTAAGGATTAACACTAATCTTGATGAGCACTGAATAATGTATAAAATTGTTGATTCGCTGTGTTATATACCTGAAACTAACACTGTATGTTAACTATACTAGATTTAAAATAAAATTTAAAAATTACTAGATTTAAAATAAAATTTAAAAATCAAAAGAAAGAAAAACATGCTCTAATGACAAGAGATCATTAAAAATAGAGTAAGAATTGGATTAATATTACTGATGGCATTTGCAATAGAGAATAAGACCAGCATTTTCATTAAATTCAGTACTTTTTCCTTCTTTTTCTCCCCCATTCTGCAGCTCTAGGATAAAATTTTGGTTAGGTGCTGCAGTTAGGTTTTGTCCAGAGCCTTTTCATAATCCTGCCTCAGGCATTGCAATACGTACAGTATTTTTTTAACTTTTTTTTTTAAAGTAATCTCTACACCCAACATGGGGTTTGAACTCATTACCCTGCTCTTCCAACCGAGGCCACCAGGTGCCTCAATAAGTACAATATTTTGATTGAACTGAGTTCTAGCATTTTGGATCCTCCAGACCTCTTTCTTTTCCCAGGGACCAAGGCTGAAACCAAATAGTATCAAGTTTGGCTTCATAACATACCTTTACGGTTGTTTTAGCTGCGAATTTTAAAATTGTGCTAGTTTGTAGAAGCTACAGTTTAAGAGAATGCTTAGGGGAAAAGAACATAATCAGAAAAATAGGTGTTTTCAGATTAAGGTTCAACTAAGAACTATTGAAAATCTCAAAAAAAAAAAAAAGGTTTAAGAACATGTATTTTGTCTCGAGGCTGTTTGGAACCTTTTCCTTTGTTGTGGTGGCTCTGAGTTATTCGATATTCCTTATTCCATACACGCTGCGGGAGAATAATCAGTTCCTTACACCAGGGCTGAGAGTTTTCAGGTGCCAGACTCAGTACAATTGCTCAAAATTCACACTTTAAAAGTAGTGACACATAATCAAAAGTCCTTCTGGCCACAGTAGGAGGGATTTATTCTGTTTAACTGGTTTGTGTCCTCCATGTTTTGGCTCTTGCAGTAGACATTTGAGGTTGGAGCCCCCTAACATCAGTTTTCCTTTCTCGAGTTGGCTAATCAGAATGAACTCACCATCTCCATTACCCTTGGTCACATTGTTTGGTTTGGGAAGGGCACAGAGCCTAAGCTACCAGCTCAATTTCCCCGTATAGCTATCTCTACCTCTAGACCTAGTCACATGACTCAAGAAGTTCCCTTTATTTTAAGCCAGTTTCACTTGCCAGTTTATTTCTCAAAATTAAAAGTATTCTAACTGTGCTGAATTGTAGGTTGTCAACTTTGCGTTACTACCACCCACTTGTACCATCTCTGCTTTGCGAAGAAGCTAGAAACATTTTCCAGAATCCCCTGCCCTTTATGGTTCTGAGTTAGAGTTTGCCAATGAGGGGTACTCACAATAGATGGGAAAGGTAGAGAAAAGAAGCTTTCATTCTCAGGAGGCTGTGGCAGCTTCACAGATTTCTCTTCTCACAGGAAACTGTCAGTTTCCAGCTTCTCAGATCTCACCACAAGCTCTTGCTTTGCGCTTATGGCAGCAAAACACAGTGCCTTCTCAGACTTCTGTGCCAATTCCTGCTTTGCAGTCAAGGGGGCCATAAATGGCAGCTTCTTAAGAGTCGTCTACAAGTTCTGGCATCTTGTATTTCTCCATGAATTCTGGTTTCTTCATCTGCTTCGTTGCTTCAATCCATCATTGAATGTTCTCTAATCCTTTGACTGCAGCTCCCAGACCTTCACACTTTCAGCTTTTGCTGCCTTCACCTGACCCTCAGTTCCTACATTAAATCTCTTTGTGCCAGAATACTTGCAATGGCTTTGCTCTCCTCGCTGCATTTAGTTATTAGTAAGAGAAATGGTTTCCAAGAGGCACAGAACTTTAGGGATCGGAATTGATTCTCAGATCCCATTAGATTTAAAGGACCTCATTGCCAGTAAAAATAGCATTGGTAGGGGCACCTGGGTGGCTCAGTCGGTTAGGCGGCCGTCATGATCTCATGGTCTGTGAGTTCGAACCCTGCGTCGGGCTCTGTGCTGACGGCTCAGAGCCTGGATCCTGCTTCGGATTCTGTGTCTCCCTCTCTCTCTGCCCTTCCCCTGCTCATACTCTGTCTCTATGTCTCTCAAAAATAAATAAACGTTAAAAAAATTTTTAAAAAATAGCATTGGTAGTTCACAGCATATAGTGGCAAATGGCTAATTTATGATCGCCTTGGATGACTAAGAAATTGCTGCAACAGGATAATGTAGTGGGAATAAGGGTTACAAGGACTGTGGAGTGGGTTGGCTGTATCAAATTATACTGGAGAACTTAGAGAAGGAAAATGATAAGCACAGGGTTTGAAATTCCCTCTTCAAGATCTGGATAAGGAACCAGAAAGTTTCTTACCTTCCCTGGGGAAAAAATAATCCTTACTTGATAAAGCTATAGGGTCACGATTTCTAGGGAAAAAAACAACAATCCAAAATCTGATCACTAAGATGGATGAATTACCAACCAAATTGAATTAATTTACATGTTCTCTTATGTTAAAGTTTCGGTCAGGAAAGAATGGAACTGAAAATTAGATGAGGACATTTGGACAAATTTCATTGAAGCTAAAGACCTTGAACACTGAAATTTTGTGGAGGCTTTCTTGCCAGCAAAAAAAACCCAGATTTTCCTCTAATGTGTAGTAGGCAGCATAATAGCCGCCACAGGTGTCCACATCCTAATCCCCCAAACCTGTGAATGTGTTACCTCATATAGCAAAGGGACTGTAGAGATGTGTTTGAGACTCTTGGGATGGAGAGATTATCCCGGGCTATCTGGGAGGGTGCAGTGTAATCACAAGAGTCCTTATAAGAGGGAGGTAGAGAGATTTGAAGATGATATATTGCTGGCTTTGGGGACGAAGGAAGGAAGGAGGGTCGAGAGGCACATGACCAGGAATGCATGTGGCCTCTAGATCGGAAAAAGGCTAGGAAAGAAATTCTCCCCTAATGCTTCTAGAGGGAATGCAGCCCTGCTGATACCTTAATTTAGCCCAATGAGACCTCCAGAACTGTAAGATAATAAATTTGTGTTGTTTTTGAGCCTCTAAATTTGTGGTTTATTTGTTAAGCAGCAACAGGAATCTCGTCCATCTCCTGTCTGGAGATTAGCCTCTCCTCTTGCCTAAAGAACTTGTAATGACCTATCCTGAAATGGTTGCTTTGCAGAGGAATGCTGATTATCTTTAAGACCCATTGCATTGCTTGTAGATGAATAACTAGACTCAAATCTTGGAAGACCCTAACCAATGGAGAAAGTACATTGCATAATATTTTACTGAATTGATCATAGTTTAACAAATTTGGAAAGCTATTTGTAAAGTTACTAAAACATTCCTCAAAGCAGATACAGTATTTGTTCAAAAGGACGAAAACAAAAAGTTTTTTGGTCTCCCGATACTTTATAGCTGACATATAGCTCTATGAGCAGGGGCTGATTTTTTTTTTTTTAGTATTGCACCATGGCTGTATGATGATGGTAATGATCTAGTAGAAAGACAAAAACTGGTGATGTGGGGTGGAAGTGGGGAGAAAAATTGCAGGAGGCAAGTTATTTTTTTATTATTATTCCAGTGTACTTAACATACAGTGTAATGTTAGCTTCAGGTGCGCAGTATAGTGATTCAACAAGTCTATATATCACCCAGTGCTCACTGGGACAAGTGCACTCCTTAATCCCCATCACCTATTTCACCCATTCCCCACACCCCCTTCTGGTAACCATCACTTTGTTCTCTATAGTTAAGAGTCTGTTTCTTGGGGGCGCCTGGGTGGCTCAGTCGGTTGAGCGTCCAACTTCGGCTCAGGTCATGATCTCACAGTTTCCAAGTTCGAGCCCTGCGTCGGGCTCTGTGCTGACAGCTCAGTGCCTGAAGCCTGTTTCAGATTCTGTGTCTCCCTCTCTCTCTCTGCCCTCCCCTGCTCATGCTCTGTCTGTCTGACTGTCTCTCTCTCAAAAATAAATATTAAAAAAAAAAAAGAGTCTGTTTCTTGGTTTGCCTCTCTCTCTCTCTTTTTTCCCCTTTGCTATTTTGTTTTGTTTTTTAAATGTGGAATCATATGGTATTTGTCCTTCTCTGAATGGCTTATTTTACTCAGCATTATACTCTCAGCTCCATCCATGATGTTGCAGATGGCAAGATTTCATTCTTTTTATGGCTGAATAATATTCCATTCTCTGTGTGTGTGTGTGTGCACGTGCGCGTGCATGTACCACATCTTTTTTATCCATTCATCTATTGATCCATTCATAAATTATGGACATTTGGGCTGCTTCCATAATTTGGGTATTGCAAATAATGCTGCTATAAATATAGGAGTGCATCTATCCCTTTGAATCAGTGTTTTCGTATTTTGGGGGTACATACCCAGTAGTGCAATTACTGGATCATAGGGTAGTTCTATTTTTAATTTTTTGAGGAACCTCCATACTGTTTCCCACAGAGACTGCACCAGTTTGCATTCCCACCAAAGTGCACGAGTTCCTTTTTTCCCACATCCTCACCAACACTTGGTGTTTCTTATGTTTTTGATTTTAGCCATCAAATAGGTGTGATGTTATATCTCACGGTAGTTTTGATTTGCATTTTCTGATGATGAATGATGTTGAGTATCTTTTCATGTGTCTGTTGGCCAACTGGATGTCTTCTTTAGACAGATAATATGTTCATTTCTTCTGTCATGCTTTTTGGGTGTTGAACAGCTATCAGTTCTTTATATTTGGATACTAACCTTTTAGTATTATTTAGTAATATTTTAGTAATTATTTAGTAATATTTTAGTAATTTAGTAATATTTGCAAATATTTCTTTTTTTTTAAATTTTTTAAACATTTATTTATTTTTGAGAGACATAGAGACAGAGTGTGAGCACGGGAAGGGCAGAGAGAAAGAGAGAGAGACAGAATCTGAAGCAGGCTCCAGGCTCTGAGCCGGTAGCACAGAGTCCGATGCGGGGCTCGAACTCACAGACCGTGAGATCATGACTTGAGCCGAAGTTGGCCGCTTAACCGACTGAGCCACCCAGGCGCCCCATTTGCAAATATTTCAAATATCTTCTCCCATTCAGTAGGTTGTCTTTTAGTTTTGTTGCTTATTTCCTTCACTGTGCAGAAGTTTTTATTTTACTGGAGTCTCAAAAGTTTATGTTTACTTTTATTTCCCTTACCTCAGGAGACATATCTAGAAAAAATGTTGCTATGGCCAATGTCAGAGACATTTTTGACTGTGCTCTCTTCTAAAACTTTTATGGTTTTATGTCTCACATTTAGGTTTTTAATCCATTTGGAACTTATTTTTGAGTATGGTGTCAGAAAGTGGTCCA
Source organism: Paguma larvata (assembly GCA_030068075.1). NCBI lineage: Eukaryota > Metazoa > Chordata > Mammalia > Carnivora > Viverridae > Paguma > Paguma larvata. The sequence goes on along the minus strand of CM057823.1, from coordinate 130,999,672 downwards.
GTGTCATTTGTTTGCATGTAGCTGTCCAGTTTTCCCAACACTATTTGTTGAAGAGACTATCTTTTTCCCATTGGTTATTCTTTACTGCTTTGTCAAAAATTAATTGACTATATAGTTGTAGGTTTATTTCTGATTTTTCTATTCCATTCCATTGATCTATGTGTCTGTTTTTGTTCCAGTACCATACTGTTTTGATTACTACAGCTTTGTACTAGAACTTGAAGTCAGGAATTGTGGTACCTCCAGTATTGCTTTTCTTTTTCAAGATAGCTTTGGTCATCTCTTCAGGTCTTTTCCATACAAATTTTGGTTCCATACAAAATTGTTTGTTCTAGTTCTGTGAAAAACACTGTTGGTATTTTGATAGGGATTGCATTAAATCTGTAGATTGGTTTGGAAATTATAGACATTTTGACAATATTTATTGTTCGTATCCATGAGCATGGAATGTCTTTCCATTTCTTTGTGTTGTCAGAAGGCAAGTTCTTAAGTAAATGAGAGGAAATGGGATCTGATGCACAATATGCAGAAGAGACAGTTCATCTGCTGTATAAGAGGAAAAGAAAATTGTGAGTCAAATGTAGGTCAGTAGATAGGTTTGGTGATAAACATAAAATTAGTTCTAAATCTTTTCTTTTTTCCTCAGCCAGTTAAGATGTCTGTCATTAGCTGAGAGTGCAGATGGGGTGGACATAGTGAGGACTTAGGACATAAGGGAAAGTGGAAGCACAAATTCACTAGGCCCAGAGAAGCCAAGACTTTAATAAAAAGTGTTGATCAGGGCAGAGCCCCCACAGAGGCTTACTGGATGTTACTGGAGATCTACTTGTAAGATCCAAAAGTCACTCCCTCCAGAAACTTCTGGGAGGAATGTCACTGATTTATTATTTTCTGTGGGGATGGTCATTTAACCAGTTACAATATATCTCCTTGTCTATTCAACCAATTCCTGTTTTTCCATCGTGACCGTCAGTACTTACGAGAAGTTCAGGTAGTAAATACCTTTTGAGTTGTTTGCCAAGCCATGGCCCCTTCCCTGAACTCTCCCCCATACCAAGTCTGGCCCTTTTGCAGCCAAATTTACATGACCCCACCTCCATTGCTGTAGCCAAGTCCAGAGTGGATACCTGATGCAAGCTGATCCATTGGGTTTTCTCTCCTGGGAATGGAAATAGGTTTACTGGGTCTCTGAGAGGTTGGCCAGAGGGCTGGAACCAGGGGGAAATTTGATTATAAGACTGGGCAGCTTTTTTGTGCCATGTATATCAGAGAAGACAAGAACATGGATTTGAGTATGAAAGGAGAGAGTGAGAATGAAGCAGACGTGTAGAAAGAACCAGGGACCAAAGGCCACATGGTCTTGACAAGCCGTGGATGGTATCTGCCTTGGTCCTTGATGACAAAGCAGTTAGTAACTTCAGTCCTCAGCTGAACTTCCTCCCTTGGGTGTATGCAGTGCTCCTGGTCCCTCTAGATTCACATTTTACATGAGCAAATCTGTGTAGATTTCTGTTACTGTGTAATCCAAACAACCATGATCAAGAGGAAAGATACATCAAATGCTATGTCATTTCGCTAATCTAGTACAATAACCAGTTCTGTTAGAAGGGGAAAAAAATGTGCCGTGAGGCTGGATGATTATGTACTGACTCCATACAGACTCTCGGGAGACTTGGAAAGAAAAAAGCAATAGCCACTATATACAATCCAGCTGTATTTTTCTTAAGTCATTACAAAAACTTCTTCAATTTGAAAATCAATGAAAATAAAGACAAGTTACTCATAAGACTACCTTCCTAATACAACCACTCAGAGCATTTTGATGTGTTTAATTTATGCCAATTTTCCTCCTTACATTGTTTGCTTTTAAACAGTGAAACTAGAGTATAATACATAATTGCATTTCCTACTTTTTTCATTCCATAACATTTCCTATGTTGTATAATCTCCATAGCTAAACTTGTAATGGCTGCCGAATAATCAATTGAGTAGAAACACTATAAAAACAATGTGGCGGTGATAAGCTAGTGCCCTCCAGTCTGAAATTCCAAAAAGAAATTCCTAACTTAGTGAATATAGTTATTTTTATCAGGTGAGAAGTTCTCTTTTGTAGGGTTCCAGATAATTAATCAGACTTTACCTCTTCCTGCATACCTCAAGATTAATGTTTACCTTTTTCTTGGACCTATTCTGGACCAATCACACTTTGATTAATAATTCAGCCTCCTAGTTACAAAGGATAGTTATATGAGGAAGGTGTTGTCTTTTATGGCAGTCATAAATGTTCAAGCCACTAGAAAGGAAACATTTTCTTGTTCCTAAAATTTTATATTAATAAATTAATAACTTGGTACTCGGGTTTTTACAAGGCATCTATGTGTTTGGTTGTACCAGTGGCATAATCTATACCTATAAGCCTGAGAATAGACCTAGGTCTATGTCAGTCATACTTAAGTATTGCCACCCTGTGGGCCCTTTTTGGGAAGTTTACCAGCCCCCTTCATTCCCATCTCTGTCTTCTGAGCTTTGCCTCATTGACTACTGGAGACCTCAAACCTGAAACCACAACAACCAGCCAAGTGATTGTAATTTGCAAGAAGTAGCCAAGAAGAGAATAGAGTGATGTCATCTCATTCATAGCTTCAGACATCATCTCATTTTGATAACTTTAAAATTGTTTTTTTTTAACGTTTATTCATTTTTGAGAAACATAGAGACAGAGCGTGAGCAGGGGAAGGGCAGAGAGAGAGGACGACACAGAATCTGAAGCAGGCTCCAGGCTCTGATGAGCCATCAGCACAGAGCCCTATGTGGGGCTCGAACTCACAGACCGTGAGATCATGACCGGAGCTGAAGTCGGCCGCTCAACCGAGTGAGCCACCCAGGCGCCCCCATTTTGATAACTTTAAGACTTTGGATTCCTGTTCATTGTTATTTAAAGTTAATTTAGGTACCTTCTGTCATATATAGACTTAACGTTATCTGGATTTTCACCCCTGTCCTTCAATATTTCACTTAAAGTCCTCTTGATCAGTTACGTGTATTTCTGGGAAAATTTGTGTTCCTCAGCCCTTTAGGGGTGTGCTCTATCCCTAGGCAAGATACCAGTTTTCATTATCCAAAGATATGATTAATTCTATGCACGTAAGCCTCTCCATGCATGTCATTCTTCTTCTTTCCCATTGTCAACATTCTATTGAAAACACTGGTGAGAATGCTGTTCATATTCCTAAGTACTTAATCTTTCGGTCCAGCACTTCAAGATATACATCCTAGGTCTCTTCTGCAAGGGCTGGATGATCTTCTCCACAAAGAGTAAAAGCAGATAGTGACTGTCAAGTCTGATGAGACTGTAGACCATATATCACTTTCCTGCAAGATACTCCAGGAAAACAGCGTACCTCCACATGGGCCATGGTAGGGACCAAGGCTGCCTCTGCCCTCTTAAGAAGTTACCAAGCACCATTCGGTTAACGAACAATTCACTGTGGCATGTCATGTGGCAAGCAGCCTGACAGGCCTAGCACAGAGTCATCTAACAATCTAACAGATCTTTTGGAGTCGAGTAACCATGTCCTTACACTGTCCACCACTTGTGAAGTTTCATTATTTAATTTGTCCTATATTCTTATTTTTAAAGTAATATTAAAGTGCACAAATAATTTGTAGATACAGTTTTACTAAACATCTAGGCAAAGAGAAATTTATAAAGTAAATAAAAGCAAGTCCTTGGGGCTCTTGACTGGCTCAATCTGCAGAACATGGTACTCTTGATCTCTAGGTCCTGAGTTGGAGCCACATTTTGGGCGTGGAGCCAACTTAAAAAAGAAAAAATGTCCTGGGGTGCCTGGGCAGCTCTGTTGGTTAAGTGACCAACTCTTGATTTTGGCTCAGGTCACAATCCCAGGGTTGTGGGATCAAGCATTGCCTTGAGCTCTGCCCTAAGCATGGAGCCTACTTAAGATTCTCTCTCTTTCTCTCTGACTCTCAAAAAAAAAGAAAAAAGAAAAGAAAAAAAAAAGGAAGAAAGAAAGAAAGAAAGAGAAAAGAAAGAAAGAAGGAAGAAAGAAAAAAAAAAAAAAGATGTTCTGATCTCCTCAGTTTAAACTGTGTTATTCTCCAAGATTTTGTCCTTGGTCCTCTTCTTACTACAAACTCTGTCCGAGTGACCTCATCTATAGATGAAGTATATACTCATAACTTCAACACTATCTCATTTTGATAACTTAAAAAAAAATCAATGTGGCTTTTAGTTACTCAGTATAGTATATGATCAGAATTTCACAGTGGTTACTAACTGCCAGACTGTTCGTCTCTAGAAGCAAATATCTAAATTGATCAGAAAAGAAATATTGGCTTTAATTTTTTAAAATTATACCCTCCTTCACTTATACTGGAAAAGTTTCTTCAGTGACTTCTTAATCTCTTGAACAGAGAATGTTCTAGGATTATTTTGTAAATTTTCCTATCACAACTCTGAGCTCAGATGATTGGATGCCTAATATCACATAAAGAATCGAAAGCTAAGAAGCTGATTGTACAACATAAATTCATTTGCCGTATAAGAATAGTAGACTTTTTTTTTAGTTTAATAACCAATTTCAAAAAGCTTTGTACCAGGAGAATTGTGATAACAATTCCACCAAATTTTTTTCTTCATTCGAATTTTTCATTGAGATAATTATAGATTCACATGTAGTTATAAGAAACAACATAGAAAGATCTCATGTTCTCTACCTTCTCTCTCATTTTGTCTAGTTTCCCCCAGTGGTAACATTTTGTAAAACTATAGTATAAATCACAACCAACAAATTGACATTAATAAATCCAAAGATCTTATTCACCTTTTTTTACTTTGTACCCATTATACAATTTTACCACATATGCAGTTCATGTACCCCCCACCATAGTCCAGACTCTAAACAGTTCCAGGACTTTGTGCTACTCTCTTATAATTTACTCACCTTCTACCCTAACCCCTGAACTGCTAAGTGGCTCTCTTTTTTCAAAATTTTGTCATTTCAAAATATGACATAAAGGAATCACATTGCCTGTAACCTTTTGGGATTGATTTTTTTCACTCAACACAATTTTCTGGAAATCTATCCCCAGGTTGTTACACATATCAGTAGTTTGTTCCTTCTTTTTTTTTATTATTTAATTTTATTTTATTTTACTTAGAGAAACAAAGAGAGAGCATGAGCCGGAGAGGGGTAGAGGGAGGGAGAGACAGAGAGAGAGAGAAAGAGAGAGAGACACTCCTAAGCAGGCTCTGTGCTCAGTGTGGGGCCCAACATGGGGCTCGATCCCACTATCCTGGGATCATGACATGGGCTGAAATCAAGATTTGGAAGCTCAACTGACTAAGCCACCCAGGTGCCCCTTTTGTCTCCTTTTTAAAAATTTGTTTTTTAAAACAATTTTTAAATAGGGTGGGAGGCACCTGGGTGGCTCAGTCGGTTAAGCGTCCAATTTCAGCTCAGGTCATGATCTCCCAGTTTGTGAGTTCGAGCCCCCCGTCAGGCTCTGTGCAGACAGCTTGGAGCCTGGAGCCTGCTTCGGATTCGGGGTCTCTCTCTCTCTGCCCCTCCCCCTCTCACGCTCTGTATCTCTCTCCTTCAAAAAATAAACATTAAAAATTTTTTTTAAAAATGTTTGTTTATTGTCTTTGCCCTATATTTGGCTCTGAAGCATGGAAGTTGGGTTTTTTCGTTGTTGTTTTTTTTAATGTTTTTATTTTTGAGAGAGAGACAGACAGACAGACAGAGCATGAGCAGGGGAGGGGCACAGACAGAGAGGGAGACACAGAACCTGAAACAGGCTCCAGGCTCTGAGCTGTCAGCACAGAGCCTGACTGCGGGGCTCAAACTTGGGAACGGTGAGATCATGCCCTGAGCCGAAGCCAGATGCTTAACCAACTGAGCCACCCAGGTGCCCCTGGAGGTTGGTTTTTGACAACAGGACTAGAAAGTTTGAGATCAAAATAGAGGCAGCCAAAGGACTCTTTTAGAAGCTTCCTATCTAAATTATTTTAGGCAGAGGGGTGTCCAACTCAGGTCATGCTTCAGCTCAGGTCATGATCTCACCGTTCACGAGCTGGAGCCCCACATTAAGTTCTTTGCTGACAGCATGGAGGCTGCTTGGGAGTCTCTCTCCCTCTCCCTCTGCTCCTCCCCCACTTCCTCTCTCTCTCTCTCTCTCTCTCTCTCTCTCTAAATAAACATTAAAGAAAAAAAGTTCTTCCTGAGCCTGCTGGGCCTTGATTATCTTCATAATCTACATGCCTAAGTGGCATCTTTGGGGCGATCAGCTCTGAACCCCCTCATATTATTCTTTTTTTTATCTCCTAAATTCTACTCTTCTGAGATATTAACGTGGTTAACTCAGCTAAATGAAGAAAAACTTGAACCCCAAAAATATATGATTTTTATTAATACAGCTCATATTTCCAAGTGTTGATCATGACCTGAGCCACAATCAATACTTGGATGCTTAGCCCACTTAGTCACCCAGGCTCCCCAGTATTTTTACTATTCTGAATGTATAGTTTAATACAGTAAAGACAAGATCAAGAAGAATTATCAGAGGAGGCAGTATATGAACAGAAGTCATAATTTTTAACACTCAAGATGTACTTATTATAAATATTTAAAAACCATAGCAATAAAAAACAGTGAGTGCTATAAGCTTAATTTATTATTTTTTATTATTAAAAAAATTTTTAATGTTTATTTTTGAGACAGAGAGAAACAGAGTGCGCGTGGGGAAGAGGGGAAGAGAGAGAGAGAGAGAGAGAGAGGGAGAGAATCTGAGGCAGGCTCCAGGCTCTGAGCTGTCAGCATAAAGCCTGATGCAGGGCTTGAACTCAAGAACCGTGAGACATGACCTGAGCTGAAGTTGGACACTTAACAACTGAGCCACCCAGGCGCCCGGAACTTAATTTAAAAGTAAAGAATTTTTGGTCAAAATTATTCAAGAGCATTCCAGAAGGCCAAAGAATTAGTAGAATATTTTGGTGATTAAAAAGAACATCTGATATCTATGCACATATTAACTTGGTCCTTTTCCAAAAAGAAAATCCAAATTCTACTTTGACTCTTTTTAAAAAAAGAATGTCTCCAAAAATAATAATAATAATAAAATAATATTTCCATATTTATTGAAGCATTATTTACAATAGCCAAGATATGGAAGCAACCTAAGTGTCCATTGGTAGATGTAGTATATATATACAATGAAATATTACTCAGCCATTCAAAGAATGAGATTTTTAAAAATTTTTAGTGACCAAATTTGTTTCCTATATACAAAGACAAAATGTGTGTGGTGGTTACTTGTTTTTGTTTTGTTTTGTTTCATTTTAAACAATGAGATCTTGCTATTTGCAATAACATGGATGGACCTAGAGGGTATTATATTGCATGAAATAAGTAAGACAAAGACAAAACAAATGAACAAACAAACAAAAAAAGCAGAAACAGTCTATAAATACAGAGAACAAACTAATGGTTGCAGGGAGGAAGAGGGTGGGGGATAGGCATATGGGTGAAGAGGAGTGGGAGATACAGCCTTCCAGTCTTGGAATGAAGAAGTCATGGGGATGAAAGACACAGCATAGGGAATCCAGTCAGTAGTACCTTAATGTGCTATATGGTGACAGATGGTAGGTTTACTTGTTGTAAGCATAGTATAGTATATAGACTTGTCCAATCACTATGTTGTACACCTGAAACTCATGTTTTAACATGTGTGTCAACTATAATTTTTTAAAAAGATTGGGAAAAAAAAGAAAAATAGAAAGATTATCATCCATGTAACAATTTGTAGTAAAGAGACTGAGGCAAGATGGCGTCATAGGAAGTTCCTGAACTCACTTCCTCCCATAAACACGCCAAATCTACAGCTACATATGACATAATTCCCCCTGAAAAGTACTTGAAAGCTAGCTAAATAGCTCCTTTACAACAAACAGTAAAAAAGGCCACATTGAGAAGGGGTAGGAGAGGCAAAGATGCAGTCTTGCCAAAAGCCCCACCCCCGCAGTAGGGATGGCTCTCACAAACCTGAAGCTTTGCCCTGAGAAGCAAAGAGTTTATGTGCCACGTCCGGCACCCCAAGCCTTGAGACCTGCAACAGAGAGACAAATCCCCATTATGTCTGGCTTTGAAAACCAACACAGTTCATGTCCAGGAGACTCAAAAGTCTATATGGAACTGAAATACTTAAAGGGCTTGTGCACAAACTCACTTGTCCCAAGGTTAAGCCTTAAAGCAGCAGTTTGAAAAGCACCTGGACTATATGTGAAGGAGATTCATTTGCTAATCTTAAAGCAGCTGCCAGAGGGGCAGAATTCTGTTGCGACTCTCCCTGGGGACTTACATGCTGACAGGCATCATTTTTGTGCTTTCCCTCTATCTTTTTTTTTTTAATATATATATTTTAATGTTTTTAAATTAATTTTGAGAGCAGGAGACACAAAGCATGAGCAGGGGAGGGGCAGAGAGAGAGGGAGACACAGAATCCGAAGCAGGCTCCAGGCTCTGAGCTGTCAGCACAGAGCCTGACACGGGGCTCGAACCCACAGACTGTGAGATCATGACCTGAGCCGAAGTCGGATGCTTAACCGAGTGAGCCACTCGGGCGCCCCTCTTTCCCTCTATCTTGACAGTGCTGTGGTCATGCCCCAGCCGTGTGCTCTTCCAAGCCCCTGTGAAAACTGGCAGGAACATGCAGTCCACACAGGGGATGCTCCTTGGTCACCTGGCTCTGGTGGCTGTGGTTGGGGGCAGGGCATGCATTCCTGGATCCCATGGGACAATTATTGAAAGGATGGCACCCCAAGGGTATTAGACAGCAGGCTAACACACATCCCCAGTCTCCCTGTTAGAAAGGCCTATTTATGGGGTGCCTGGGTGGCTCAATCAGTGGAGCATGCAACTCTTGTTCTTAGGTTGTGAGTTCAAGCCCCACGTTGGGTGTAGAAATTACTTTAAAAAATAAAATCTTTTAAAAAAGGCCTATTTACTTGACTAGAGCTTTAGCTTGAGGGGCAGACTGCAGGTGTGTCACACATCTAGAGGCTAGGGAGAGGTTCTCAGGGAAGAAACGCCAGGGGACACCATCTGTGTACTCTCTCTCAGCCCTGCCATCGCTTGCTGGTACCTCCCAGAAAGGAACTTATACACTTGTCTGAAGCCCTGATTTTTGCAACTGTCACCTCCAGATCCGTGGTCTGGGGGCCAACAGGGTTTATTATTGTGGTCCCATAGGACTGTACATATTTGCATGATTTAAAGCTGCTGCTTAAGACGGGTTCCCAATCAGCTTGAAACTAGCTGCTGACTAAAATCCCTTCTTTTGGAATACCAATAGGTCTTGACATGCCCTCAATGACTGGGACCTATCAAGAATAAGTCAGGTTTGGGGCACCTGGGTGGCTCAGCTGGTTAAGCATCTGACTCTTGATTTTGGCTCAGGTCATGATCTCATGGTTTGTGAGATTGAGCATCACACTGGGTTCTATGCTGACAGCTCAGAGAATACCTGCTTGGGATTCTCTCTCTCTCTCTACCTCTCCCTTGCTCATGCTCTCTCTCTCTCTATCTGTCTCAAATAAATAAACTTTTTTTTTTTTAAAGGAATAAATCAGGTTCAAGAGAAAACCAAGAGCCAGGGTGAGGTTGAACGATAAGGTTCATCTATTATACAGTGCCCTCTTTCAAGACTTGGGGCAATAGCTGTTTTGCCTAATATATTGAAACAAACACAGAGAGTCATGCAAAATGAGGAAAGAGGGGAATATATTCTAAACAAAAGAACAAGATGAAACCTCAGAAAAAAAAACCTTAGTGAAATAGAGAAAGTAATGCACCTGATAGTGTTCAAAGTAATTGGCACATGGGGTGCCTGGGTCGCTCAGTCTGTTAAGTGTCCAACTTTGGCTCAGGTCATGATCTTGTGGTTCATGAGTTCAAGCCCTTCATTAGACTCTGTGCTGACAGCTCAAAGCCTGGAGCCTGCTTCAGATTCTATGTCTCCCTCTCTCTCTCTTCCCCTCCCGTCTTGTTGCTCTCTCTCTCCCTTTCAAAAATACGTAAACATTTTAAAAATTGTAAAAATTCAAAGTAATTATCATAAAGAACCTACTGAACTTAAGAGAAGAATGGATGAAATAGAGATGGCTTCAACAAAGAGATAGAATATATAAGAAAGTATCAAACAGAAATCACAGAGTTGAAGAATACAGTAACTGACCTGAAAAATACAATAGAAGGATTCTACAGTAGACTAGATGAAGCAGAAAAAATGATCAGTTATCAGAGAAGTGGAGATTCAGGGCGGTGGAACAGGGCAGTGGAACTCACCTAAATGGAGCAGAAGAAAAAAAAAAGAATTTTAAAAAGTGAAGATAGCTTAAGGGATCTATGGGACAACATCAAGCAGAATATTCATAGTATAAGGGTCGAATCAGAAGAGAGAGAGGAAGGGACAGAAAACTTATTTTCTACCCCCACAAAAACGCAAAGTTCCCTAATGTGGGAAAGGAAACAGATCCAGGAAAACCAGAGATTTTCAAAGAAGATGAACAGTATCCACGACAACATGCATTATAATGAAAATGTCAAAAGTTTAAGAGAGAACCTTAAAAGCAGCAAGAAAAAAACAAATTGTTACATATAAAGAACCTCTATAAGTCTATAAGCAAATTTTTCAGTAGAAACTTTGCAGGCCAGAAGGGAGTAACACAATACTGAAAGGGAAAAAAAGTGTCCAACCAAGATTATCTTGTGTGGCAAGGTTATCATTCAGAATTGAAGGAGCAATGAAAAGTTTTCCAGACAAGCAATAGTTAAAGGCGTTCATCACCACCAAACCAGCTTTACAAGAAATGTAAAGGGGACTTTTATTCTTTTTGAAATGTTTATATATTTTTCAGGGAGAGAGAAACAGAGACAGAATGAGCAAGTGGGGGTGGGGCAGAGAGAGAAGGAGGCAGAGAGTGAAGCAGGCTCCATGCTTTCATTGCAGAGCCCAGCCTGGGGCTCAAACTCACAAACCGTGAGATCCTGACCTGAGTCGAAGTCAGACACTTAACCAATTGAGCCACTCAAGTGTCCCAGAGGGACTTCTTTTTAAAAATATACATATTTAAGTAATCTCTACACTCAATGTGGGGCTTGAACTCATGACCTGGAGATCAAGAGTCACATGCTTTTCTGATTGAGCCAGTTAGGCACCCCTAAAGGGACTTCTTTAAGCTGAAAAGGAACAGCAATAAATAGTAACAAGAAAACTTAGGAAAGTATAAATCTCACTGGTAAATGTAAATATATGGCAAAGGTAGTGGGATAATCATTTATAAAGCTAGTTATAAAAGTTAAAAGAAAAATGTAGGGGTACCTGGGTGGCTCAGTCAGTCAAGCTTCCAACTCTTGATTTTGGCTCAGGTCATGATCTCACAGTTGTGAGATCAAGCCCCACATTGGGCTTCACCATTTGTCATGGAGCCTACTTGAGATTCTTTCTCCCTTTCTCCCTCCCCCACTCTCTCTCGATAAAATAAAATAAAAATAATAAAAAATAAAGTAGGAAAAATGACTATAACTACAAAAATCAATTAAGGATACACAAAATAAAAAGATGTGGGGCGCCTGGGTGGCTCAGTCAGTTGGGTGATCGGCTTCGGCTCAGGTCATGATCTCGAGGTCTGTGAATTCAAGCTCCACGTCGGGCTCTGCGCTGACAGCTCAGAGTCTGGAGCCTGCTTTGGATTCTGTCTCCCTCTCTCTCTCTGTCTTTCCCCTGCTCACACTCTTGTCTGTCTCTCAAAAATAAAAACGTTAAAAAAATTAAAAAACTAATATTTTGTGGAGTCTTTAGGATTTTCTATATACAAGATTATGTCATCTGCGAATAGAGATCATTTTACTTCTTTTTCAATCTGGACAGGTTTTCTTTTTTCTTTTTTTTTTTTTCCTTTTTTTTTTTTTTTGTTACTAGGAAGTAAAATCCACTTCCATGGTTTATTTATTTTTTATTATAATAGTTTATTTTCAAATTAGTTTACATATAACACCCAGTGTTCATCCCAACACGTGCCCTCTTTAATGCCCATCACCCCCTCTCCCCCCTCTCTCACCCCCCTCACCCTCGGTTTGTTCTTAGTCTTTGAGAGTCTCTTATGTTTTACCTCCCTCCCTCTCTGTGTCTTTTTTTCCTTTCCCCTCTTCCCCTCCCCCTGGTTTTTGCTTAGTCTCACAAAGCACACCTATGCGTGGAAACATATGGTATCTGTCTTTTCTGACTGACTTATTTCACTTAACATAATACCCTCCAGTTCCATCCATGTTGCTACACATGGCCAGATTTCATTTTTTCTCCTTGCCACGTAGTAGTCCATTGTATATATGTGCCACATCTTCTTTATCCATTCGTCAGTTGATGGGCACTTGGTCTCTTTCCATGATTTGGCTATTGTCGAAAGTGCTGCTATGAACATTGGGGTACACATGGCCCTATGCATCAGCATAGGAATGCACAGCATTCCTGTGTCTCTTGGGTAGATTCCTAGCAGTGCTATTGCTGTCATAGGGTAGCTCTATTTTCATTGTTTTGAGGAACCTCCACACCGTTTTCCAGAGTTCCCCACCAACAGTGTAGGAGGGTGCCTGCTTCTACACATCCCGGCAGCATCTATAGTTTCCTGATTTATTCATTTTAGCCACTCGAACCGGTGTAAGGTGGTATCTCAGTGTGGTTTTGATTTGTGTTTCCCTGATGATGAGTGACTTTGAGCATCATTTCATGTGTCTGTTGGCCATCTGAATGTCCTCTTTGGAGAAGTGTCTATTCATATCTTCCGCCCATTTCTTCACTGGATTATTTGTTTTTCGGGTGTGGAGTTCGGTAAGTTCTTTATAGATTTTAGATACTAGTCCTTTATCCGATATGTCATTTGCAATTATCCTTTCCCATTCCGTTGGTTGTCTATTAGTTTTGTTGGTTGTTTCCTTTGCCGTGCAAGCTTTTATTTTTCTATCTTGCCTAACCAGTTTGATTAGAAACTTCAGTACGATAGAAGCAACAAAAGTTGACATCCTTGTGTAGTTCTTCATTTTAGGGAGAAAGCATTGAATCTTTTTGCTTTTGTTTTTGTTTTCTTTTTTGCATTCAGTCTTTCTTAAGCATGATGTTAGCTATGGGATTATCTAGATAGTTTTCATTAGGTTGAGTAAGTTCCCTTTTATATGTCTGCTCAGGCCGCCATAACAAAATATTACAAACTGGGTAATTTAAACAATAGACATTTATTTTCTCATAGTTCTGGAGGGCAGAAGTCTAAGATCAAGGTGCCAGCAAGGTTGAATTCTGATAAGGCATTTTTTACTGGCTTACATCCTCCTTCTTGCTGTGTCCTAACATGGCCTTTTCTGTGTATGTGTATTGAGGAAGAGACTGATCTCAGGTGTTTTCTTCCTTTTCATATAAGGATACTAGGTCTTCAGATTAGGATCCTATTCTTATGACTTCATTTAACCTTAATTACTTCCTTAAAGGTCCTATTTCCAAATACGATTGGGAGTTAGGGCCCAAGCATATGAATTTTAGCAAGGGAACACAATTTAGTTCATAACACTTTGCATTCCTAGTTTGTTGAAGTTTTTTTTTTTTTTAATCATGAAAGGGCATTGGATTTTGTCAAGTGTTTTTCTGCAACTATTGAGGTTATCATATAGTTTTTGTTCTTTAGTATATTAATATGGTATGTTACATGGCATTGATTTTTAAAATGTTAAACCAGCCTTGCATTCCTGGGATAAATTCTATTTGGTCATAGTGTGTAATTCTTTTTATATGTTGCTGGATTCTTTTTCCTAGAATTTTCCTAGAATTCCTAGAATTTTTTTTTAGAGTTTAGGCGTGTAAATATCCATAAAGGATATTCATCTGTAGCGTTCTTGTTATATCTTTGTCAGGTTTTGAGATCAAGGCAATACTGGCCTCATAGAATAAGTCAGGAATTGTTCTCTCCTCTTTTGTTTCTTGGAAGAGTTCATGAAGAATTGGTGATAATTCTTCTGTTGCGGGGGGCTGTCTGTTAATTTTTTAAACCGTATTGGTAAAATTCACCAGTGAAGCATCAGGTTCTTCATAGGAAGATTTTTTTGTTTTTGTTTTTGTTTTAATTTAAAATTTTCATTTTTTAACTTTGTATTTTTTATGTTAAAAAAATCTTTATTTGGGGGCACCTGGGTGGGTCAGTTGGTTAAGTGTCCAACTTTTAATTTCAGCTCAGATCATGATCTCATGGTTTGTGGGTTCAAGCCCTGTGTTGGGATCCAGACTGACAGCCAGAAGCCTGCTTGGGATTCTCTCTCTCCCTCCCTCTCTCTCTGCTCCCCCCCCACTGCTCATATGCTCTCTTTCTCTCAAAATAAACTTAAAAAATACTTTAATTTTTTTAAATTTTAAAGTAATCTCTACCCTCAATGTGGGGCTTGAACTCACAACCCCAAAATCAAGAGTTGCATGCTTCACCGACTGAGCCAGCCAGGCACCCCTCTTCATAGAAAGTTTTAGAAAAGTTATTAATTCAATCTCTTGTTCAATTTGTCTATGTCTTCTTATATAGTTTCAGTAGTTCTTGTCTTTCTAGGGATGTATTCATTTCACCTAGGTAGCTAATTTATTGGTATATAATTATTCATTGTATTCCTTTAAAGGGGGGGTAACAACAACATGAAGCAATCTAAGAGTCATTTAAAAAAAAGAACCTTGGGTTGTTGCAAGACTTTATTTCCAGAGACCTAAAAAAGTTGATTTTGACAATTTTTTTTTTTTTGCTACTGCCCTCATTGCTTTTATAGTGAAATGAAATTTTGGATGTCCTCATCGCTACTCTGTAAATGCTTCTGATTAATGTCCATATATACATACATATATATTTAATAATGACTATTTAAAAAATTTAGTAATAATCATTTTAGTACCTCACACCCTCTAGGAGAGTTGGAAAGCCACACTTGGAAGCTCTCATCCAGGAACAATTTCCAAATCACGCCACAGAACTGGCTCCATAAGGATGCTTCTGTTTCTGCGGCTGCTCCTGTTGCACACAGATGCTGCCACTAGAACGTTTAGGAAAGTAGCTCCTTTAAGAAAGTACCTGCAACCATGGCCGCCACCTGTCCTAGCGCGGACTCCACTAAATCAATTTGATTCACTAGCTCCTGTCTCCAAGGCTAATGTAGGAGGATTCTGACTGATAAGTCACAAATCTCTCCCTCCCTGTGCTCTGGCTGTGAGCCTGGGAAAGTGATTATTAAATTTCTATTTTAGGGGCACCTGGGTGGCTCGGTCAGTTAAGTGACTGACTCTTTTTTTTTTTTTTAATAATTTATTGTCAAATTGGTTTCCATACGACACTCAGTGCTCATCCCAGCAAGTGCCCTCCTCTGTGCCCATCACCCATTCTCCCCCCTCCCACAACCCCCTCTCCCCTCAGTTTGTTCTTAGTCTTTGAGAGTCTCTTATGTTATGTCTTCCTCCTTCTCTGTGGCTTTTTTTTCCTTCCCCTCTTCCCCTCCCCCCTGGTTTTGTTAGGTCTCACAAAGCCTACCTATGTGTAGAAACATATTGGCATCTGTCTTTCTCTGCCTGACTTATTGTGACTGACTCTTGATTTCAGCTCAGGTCATGATCTCACAATTCATGAGGTCAACCCCACGTTTTGCTCTGTGCTGACAGCACCGAGCCTACTTCGGATTCTCTCCCTTTGTCTCTCTCTCAAAATAAACCAACCAACCAACAAATAAAAATCTTTATTTTTTAATTATTTTTTTAATGTTTATTTATTTTTGAGAGAGAGAGAGAGCATGAGCAGGGGAGGGGCAGAGATAGAAGGAGACATAGAATCTGAAGCAGGCTCCAGGCTCTGAGCCACCAGCACAGAGCCTGATACAGATCTGGAACTCACAAACCGTGAGATCAGGACCTGAGCCGAAGTAGGATGCTTAACCAACTGAGCTACTCAGGTGCCTCCCAAAAAAATCTTTAAAAATTTCTTTTACTTTGAATGTTACTCCTTACTTCTTGCCAGGCCTCCTTGATGAGAAGTCTCCAGACATGGGAAACTTGTCTCCATTTTCCATGCAATCCATACAGTGTCATAATTAAGGCATAATGATTTGTACATTAAATATTTGCCTGCCATAATAATCTTGCTTTCCATAAGTCTTCTTTAATCTTAGAACCACATCACTCCACACTTTTTTCATGTCACTTATTTGTTGAAGAAATGAAACATTCTAATTGTTGAATTTTCTATATTCTAGATTTAGATGGTTGCATTCTCATTGTAATTTAACATGTGCTTCTATTTCTTGTATTTCCTGCTTACTGGTAGTTGGATCTAAATTTAGCTGCTTTTAAGGTTTTTCTCTTTGTTGCTAAATATTTTGGTTTCACCAAGATGTATCTCTGTATAGATTTCACTCTATTTTTCCTACTTGCAATTTGTTGGTATATTTAATCTCTAGACTGTCTTTCATCACTTCTGGAAAAAATTCAGCCATTTTCTCTCCATATATTGCCTCTTATTCTGTCTTTTTCTTTTGGGGCGCGGGGCTCCCCCTCCCTGCAGTAGGACCCTAGTGCTCTTCTCCCGTCTCTCCCCCATGCACCTTGCTCGCCATTTCAGCTGGCTGCCATATCCTTTATGTCATTGGTTCTCCGTGGCAATTTTAATGCTACATTTTAGATAGTTTCTTCTCATCTATCCTTCAGTTTACTAATTTTTAAGTTGCATCTACTCTTATTTTCAGACCCAATCCATCCTTGGTTTTTAATTTCATTTACTGTATTGTATTATTTGTATAAGTTCTGTTTGATTCTTTATCAGATCTACTATTGCTTTTTAAAATATGTATATATACAAATTTTAAAAAGCTTTAATTTTAGAGACAGCAAGCACAAGGGGGGAAAGGAGCAGGGAGAGGGAGAGACAGAATCCCAAGCAGGCCCCACGCTCAGTGTGGAGCCAATGCCAGGCTTGATCCCATGACTCTGGGATCATGACCTGAGCCAAAAGTAAGAGCCGGCCACTCAACCAACTACCCAACCAGGTGCCCCTATTATGTTGCTTTAATAGTTTCCTCTTCTTTGGAGATATTTTCAAGCTTATATTTTATTTCGATGTAATAAGCATGGGGGCCTAACATCTGCTAGATTTGTTCATTGTGTTGATTCTCACTTATGGTGGATTTTATGTATTGGTTATTATGTTTGAAAAAACATTCATAGAAACAATCAGAAATCAAGGATGAAGAAATTATTTTCATTTGCTTTTCCAGGCACTTGAGGCCTCTTACCTTACTAGAACTATCTTAATCTAAATTCTGAGATTTAGGTTCTCTTAACTGTCCAGGTAAGGAAACTGGGTTCTCTTGTCGTTTGTAAGCCTTTATTTTTTTTTAATGTTTTTATTTTTGAGAGAGAGACAGAGTAAGTGGGAGAGGGGCATAGAGAGAGGGAGACATATAATCTAAAGCAGGATCCAGGCTCTAAACTATCAGCACAGAGCCCGATGTGGGGCTTGAACTCACAAGCAGTGAGATCATGACCTGAGCCGAAGTCGGATGCTGAACCGACTGAGCCACCCAGGCGCCCCTGTAAGCCTTTAGATTAATGGAGTAATTGGGGTATGAAAGTTCTATTTGGGGCTGGCCTAGGCTTTTGACTTCTGTGCCCTTTGGTAAGGCCATCAACCCTAACTTTTAGTGTTAGGCTTATTCTCCTGCTTTTAACATTCTCTTAGATTTTAGCTAGGTGAATTATTCATGATCTTTTTAGCTCTTTCAAGGATATTTAAAAATGTTTCCTCTTGCTGGTCTTCTGTAGAATTGGTTTGAATTACTTAGGCCATAGTTGCTGAAAACAGAAGTATGGAATACTTTTTGAAAAAATTATGTCTGATAATTCTATCTATAGTTACAGGTATACCTGAGTACATATTCTTACCCTACATGTAGGAATGTGCTAATGTGTGCAAGTGTGAACATGTACTGCTAAATACAGAAAAAGAATATGACCTTAGGAGCATTTTATGGAATAATTTTAAGAACCTTTGACGTCTTCATGTAATGTTTTTTCTTTTCTCATGGCAACAAACGTTAATATATTGTGACCATTGTTCTTAAATTATACTAAGAATTTGCATACCTTTTCCAGAATGCCCAAGAGAACAGTAATTAATGTTTATATATTTCCTGGTTAAGAGTATCCGATTGAGTCTATTAAAGGTAGAGAAGAGGGGCGCCTGGGTGGCTCAGTCGGTTAGGCGGCCGACTTCGGCTCAGGTCATGATCTCACGGTCTGTGAGTTCGAGCCCCGCGTCAGGCTCTGTGCTGATGGCTCGGAGCCTGGAGCCTGCTTCCGATTCTGCATCTGCCTCTCTCTCTCTCTGCCCTTCCCCTGCTCACGCTCTGTCTCTCGAAAATAAATAAAGGTTAAAAAAAAAAATTTAAAGGTAGAGAAGAGAAATTTGTCCCCTGGTATCTCTAAATGAAGAGAGGGACGATTTCATCAAGGGGCAAATATTTATACCCAGGAGAATTTAAATAGAAAGATTTAAACAATGATAACACTAGCCTAGTAGTACTGTGGATCTTGACTATGGGTCAGTGGGAAATCTCTGTACCTGCCATTAACACCAAGACCCTCCTCTCTTGGGGTTTGAGATTAAAAAAATAAAGGAGAGAACCCCACTGTCAACAGAGAACTGGAAGTGATACAGTGTGCCTGAATGTCATTGTGTTGGTTGGGGAACAGAAAAAAAAAAAAAAACCCTTGTTGATATCTATATCTTCGTGTCCTAAAACATGCTAATAGCAAATAAAACAACTTTAATTAAAAGAATAAGGTAAGATCTAGGCCAGGGGGAAGTTATTCTCAGTTTTGACAGGCTCTAAGTCCTATGTTTACATGGATTATAACTAAAGAATAAATATATGAAAAACATTGATGTAGATTTAAAAATTTTTTTATGTTTTTGAGAGAGAGGGAGAGCACAAGCGGGGAAGGGGCAGAGGGAGAGGAAGACACAGAATCTGAAGAAGGCTTCAGGCTCTGAGCTGTCAGCACAGAGTCTGACAAGGGGCTCAAACTCATGGACAGTGAGATCATGACCTAAGCCAAAGTTGGACGCTTAACCAAGTGAGCCACCCAGGTGCCCCAGAAGTTTATATTTTAAATAAGACCAAAAGTGAAATTTGGGGGTCTTTTTGTTTCTGATGCAGTCATTCAAATGCATACATTAAAAGAATTTGAATTGTATCCATACTGCATGTATTTTAAAATCACTTTTCCCAAAATATAAATTAATGCATACTTGAAAATGCCTTTTCTTTTTCCTTATTTCCAATGATACGGTAAGTGCAGTGCTAAAGTCCTATATAGTAGTAATGAAAATTCTTAGACTTATTTTTAATAGTCTGGTAAAAATCACGTATTTTTAAAAATCTGCACAAGCTAATGAAAATATTGTTTCTTTGATTTTGGCTGGCATTCCATTTGGTGGTATGATGCTGATTATCACACTATGGAAATTCTGATTGGTTCAGCCAGTTAAGCATCTGACTTTTGATTTTGACTCAGGTCATGATCTCACTGGTTCATGATATTGAGTCCTGCATCAGGCTCGGGCTCTGCCCTGACAGCATGGAGCCTACTTGGGATTCTCTCTCCCTCTCTCTCTGCCCCTCCCCAGCTTGTGCATGCACTCTCTAAATATTAAAAAAAAAAAAAAAAATCACATGAGAGCAATATACTTGATAACAACAGCTATTTAAAACAATCAGGGGGCGCCTGGGTGGCTCAGTCGGTTGGGCGGCCGACTTCAGCTCAGGTCATGATCTCACAGTCTGTGAGTTCGAGCCCCGCGTCAGGCTCTGTGCTGATGGCTCAGAGCCTGGAGCCTGCTTCCGATTCTGTGTCTCCCTCTCTCTCTGCCCTTCCCCTGTTCACGCTGTGCCTCTATGTCTCTCAAAAATAAATAAACATTAAAAAAAAAAATAAAAAAAAAAAAAAGTCAGTCAGTCCATGGAAGAATTTATTTAAGAGTTGTCCTGGGGCTCCTGGGTGGCTCAGTCGGTTGAGCGGCCGACTTCAGCTCAGGTCATGATCTCACCGTCTGTGAGTTCGAGCCCCGCGTCGGGCTCTGTGCTGATGGCTCAGAGCCTGGAGCCTGCTTCGGATTCTGTGTCCCCCTCTCTCTGCCTTTCCCTTCCTCACACTCTGTGTCTATGTCTCTCAAAAAATAAAATAAAAACGCTAAAAAAAAAAAATTTTAAAAGAGTTGTCCTGGTCACAGAAAATGTTGGAACTACCCTAAAATACCACTCAGCCCCCACCACATCATTCTTTCACCCCTCTGCTTACATGGTCTATGAGAAACTTATGTCCCAAATGTCTCATGGTTCAAGAGACAACCTAAATAATTACTATCAATCCCACTGGACAGATCTCATGGGAACAAGAAGTTTGCTACAGTTATCAAGGCTCCAGTATCATCAGAAGACAAAGAATCAGTCGTATTAAAATCTTACTTTCCTACAAAAGATCTCCGTACTTACAAATTAATTGTATTAAAGACTGCTGACCGATCTTAATGCTTACAGGTCATTCCCGGAGGTAGCAAAAGCTTCTGTTCAAGATCTAGGACTCAGATGCTTAAGGGGATAGAAACCTAAGATTCCAAAGTGTAGTTTTTTTCTCTTTAAAGTTTGAGTGTGCATGCACACGAGTGGGGAAGGGGCAGAGAGCGAGCGAGGGCAAATTTCAAGCAGGCTCTGGTTGTGCTGTCAGCTCAGAGCCCCACACAGGGCTTAAACTAACTGTGACATCATGACCTGAGCTGATGAAACTAAGAGTTGGGACGTTTAACTGAGACACTCAGGCGTGCTGTGAGTTGGTCTTTTTATTAGCTAATTTTATTGCTAAGTTATTAGCAATTTTAAAAATAGGGGATTCATTAAAATTTTGCATAGGGCCTTTTGTGAAGTTGGCAACTCCTGTCTTAATAAAGCTATCACCCTATAGAAGTGTTGACCGCCCTAGAGAAGTGTTGACAAGACACAAATACCCAAGAAGAGAACATCTGAAGAAACCCCTTAGTGCAACCTCATCAATGATAGCAAATTCAGTAAATTTTAGTCAGTTACCATGAAAGTCACGAACTGCAAGAGCCTTTTAAAGTAGATAACTTTCTACCTTTTTTTCGTTTTGTTTTTTTGAGAGAGAGACAGAACGTGAGCTGGGAAGGAGCAGGGAGAGACACAGAATTGGAAGCAGGCTCCAAGCTCTGATCTGTCAGCACAGAGCCTGATGCGGGACTCGAACTCACAGACCGTGAGATCGTGACCTGAGCTGATGTCGGACACTTAACCAACTGAGCCACCTATGCGCCCAAAAGTACATAGCTTTCAAAGATAGAATTTCTCTGAAACGATCCTTAAAATATTTATGTATGAATAGGAATTTTTCTGTCAGAAGAGAATTCATTTTTGGTTTGATTCTCAAAAGAGCCAGTGGAACAGTGTTTAAGGAACTAATCTGCAGGATAGTCTTTTTTTTTGAGGGAGAGAGCATGAGCAGGGGAGGGGCAGACAGGGGGAGAGAGAATCCTAAGCAGTTTCCACACTGTCAGTGCAGAGCCTGATAACAGGGCTGGATCTCACAAACCATGACCTCATGTCCTAAGCTTAAATTGAGAATGCTTAACAGAGCCACCCAAGCACCCCTGCGAAAATACTGTTTTTTACGTATTTCTAAAATGTGTTGGTCTTTGATAAACTCAAACCTTAATCATGGTCACTTAACATTTCCAGATTTTAAGTAAATCAGAAACTATACATAAATCCAAATCAAGTCTTCAAAATGTTCATTTTCCTGTAATCCCCAGGACAGCACTATATTCTAACATATAGTTTATTTCAAGACAAAAATAGCAAACCCCATCTGATCCTATAACTTTATAGAAAGAGGTAACAAAAAAATTGCAGTTTATACAACTAAAAAGTGATTCAGTGGAAATATAGTATCCTGTGATTGACATCTTATCAAATCTTGGTAATGGGTAGTGATGAATTTTTCATAGATTAAGAATTAATGTTTAAGATTAGCAAAAAGTCCAGTCCCTGTCACCATTCTGAATGATGCACCAGAGAATGGAATAAAAGCTCTGCCTATCCACATCAGTACCCTAACACACCTTAATTCCTAATATCCCTAATTACATAAACAGAACTCAAAGCATAGACTTAATGGAACCAAGTCTCTATTAGGATAAGGAACACCATACAACTTGGTCAAAACCATTCAGATGGCACACTTAACAAAATACATGGGCTACTTGAATGTCATAGGTATTCATAATTTCCATCTTCACCCCTTCAAATAACTTGTCAAATTACTTAGTCCTAAACGAATGCTTTAGGATGGTACCTTGGAAACTCATTTATCAAAATGAAGTGCCTAGAGCACTTTTCTTAGCTTATTTAAAACTCACATCATTTAGTATTTATAGAGCCTAAATTCTTAGAGTCCAAAGCCTCTCAAGAGGGAAAAAAACCAAGTGCATTGTTTTTTGTAAACCTCACACAATAATCTCTACATGTAGTGTAGTTCTTCAAAGTTGATATATATATATCAAGACTTGATTGAAAAGTTTGGATTTTGTTTAAAAAGTCTTTATTCATTTTTGATCAGGGAAAGGACAATCTCAATGTCAACTTGTCACCTAATCATTAATTTGAACTTAACAGGATTCACTGCCCTAGACACTGCACCTACAGACTTTGACAACATAAATTAAAATGAAAATCTCCCTTGTTCCCTAAGGTTGCATGTTGAAAGAACAAACAGTCCCTTGCAATAACCAACATTGGTACTTGGCCTAAGTTTAAGGTCAAATAGCAAAACAGGAGCAAAACAAGGCCAAGTGCATTGTAACTTGATAGCCAGCAAGTACAAACATCATTAAACAAAGAAAGTTGCAGGCACCAAATAAAACAAAAGGCAGGTTCATCAGCATAAAAAAATTTACATTTGGTTGAAGGTGAGGTCAACTACCCCATATATGAACACGCATATGAACATGTATGCCAATCCTAACAGCTAATGTTAGAACCACAGAAACAGAACTTAAAAACTTAAATCCAACTACACTGAACGTAAAATTGAAAGCTTAAATTTACCCAGGAAATTCTCCATCCAATATCTAGAGCTAAAACTGCTTTTTGATTCATCAGGAAAATCTGTTGTAATGACTTGGATCACTTCAGATTTGCATTGACATACATAAAATATTTATTTTTCCTCACTACTCCTTCCTATGTCTGAACATGGGATGCTTAACTACACAGCTCATGCACTAATGCATTAAAATGATGAAATCTACTACCATGACTTTCTAAGAATTCACATCACACATTAACAGTTAACGCCCAATATAGCTTCCTAAAAACGCCCCAAAAGAAAAACATTTTGTTCAGTTTGGTGCTTGCTGTGACAATACCAACAGAATACAACTGACTTCCTCAGTCACTACTTCAAAATATCTGCATCTAACTTTTGCTCAAATTTTAACCACCTCATACCTATCCGCCAAAATCCTTGTAAAGATTTCTGATACTCTTATAAACTGTAGCTCCTACACACAATTTAACATTGCCTTTTCCCTGGGTATATCTGGATGCTTTAATCAAGAAAACAAGTAAAGTCATAGTATTATGATTAGCCAAAGCCCTAACAGACCAGATTCTGATTTAGCGTATTGTAACCAACGTCCTTCCAGAGACAGAAACGAAGCACGATCACTTCTATTTATGAAAAGGAGCTACCAACATGTTTTGTGCTAAAAAGGTACACTTCTTCAAAATATAATCCAGAAGATTTATGGTCTGCTAGAAAACTTCCACTAATAACAACACTATGACAAGGTCTCCAAATACAGAGAAACATTAAAGGTGTGGTGGAAACCTTGGTTAGCAGGGAAATGAAGTCTTAGAGCATAGAATACATCTAACAAAAATGGGGAAGGGGGGACACTGCAGCTGGCTATTCATAAAGGACCACAGTTTCTCCCTATGGACCAATACTCCCTACAAAATAAACTGTGCCTTAATTATTGCTTATTTTAAATTACACTTTTACAGAGCTATTTAGTACCTGACGCAAAAAAACAATCACATAAGGAAGCATTTATTTGAGGTTTAACATGAAATCATACAAATAAAATTTGTATAAACACAAATCCACATTGAGTCATAACACAGATAGCAAAAGACAAAGTAAAAACAAAGAAAACTAATTGGCGGCTATATACAGTTGGACACAGTTGTGTCTTGTACACTAGAAAGTCTTTTACAAAATAATCATCTTAGATCAACAGAAGACCAATCTTCAATGTCGTCCTGCAAGATGGGTTAACTTTAGCAATCTCCTCCTAAAAACAAAAACAAAATAGCAATTAGATTTGTGCAACTCTGAAAGCTTTCAAAGGTCCACTTTCATGAATTGTTTTAAGTCCTCAATTTATTCTTTTCTTCAATTAAAGATCACATGCATATTCAATTGCAAAATGTAGTTTGGGTAATTAATACATTCACCCTGGAGTTCCCAAATGATAGTAAATTTAAATTTAGTAAGGATTCAGGGAATGCAACCTTCCCAAATTCACAGATTGAACTGTGCTAGATTTAGGTCTACTAGAAGTATCTCTAGTAAGCCAAAAAATGCTGTTACAAAAATGAATTCCTAATAAGCTTATTACATTATAAGAAAATGAATTGCTGTGTGCATATGATCTTTAATTTATATCCCAGATTTTAAAGTTCTTGTTTTGGTTTGTAGATTTCACTATTAGCTATAAAAAGAAAAAGCAAGCATTAAATCTTAAAGAATGAACACTTAAAATGAGGCTCCACAATTGAAATACAACACTAAACAGAAGACCAAAATGATTAAGCTGTAAAAAGGCATTTATGTACTTTAACTCCTGTAAAAAACCATTTAAGTTAAGTTTAGACACTTAATCTTCAAAAAGATTAAAAAAGAAGCCAAAGTCTGAAGTTTTCCACTTTAATCTTTACGCTGGTACATGAAGTTGGAAGAGACCATACCACAGGACAGCGTTTTCTGGTGTATGCCTTGCGCTCTGCCCGCAACGTGCGACCCCCAGAGATAGACGTGGTCAGGGTGACACACGGCCTGCAATGAAGTTCCCGCTGGCGGGTACAAACAAGGTATAATGTCAGAGTTAGAAGACAACATTCTTGTTTTCCTTAAGTTGTACCCATTTCAGTACTTTACCTGTTAATAGTTCTAAAAAAGTTTAATTATTCCTCTAGACCACCTGGTACACAAAGCAAACAGAAAAACTCTTAAGTTTTTCTGTAATACTAAAGAAAGTGAGATAAGACTTTAAAGTTAAAGATCTATAGACACTTTAGGCAAAACAGGCTCATAAAGCAATTAAAAGTTAACAATTTAGTAAAAACAGACTACATAATATTTTGTTTTTACTTATTTTTCATTTGTCTATTGATCTTTAAATTAAATTAGACATTTCCACTGGTTTCTTGTACTCTTATACACACCTGTTTTCTCCAACATCCTCCTTTAGTATGGCTGGTAATTGTTTTGGTGATTGCCACCCCCTCGAGATGCCTTGCCATAAGTGCTCTGTTGGCCTATTTTGAAAACACAAAAAAATTACATTAAGAATGCTTTCTATAAAATGGTTTCATTATAAATACTATTAAACGTGTTAATTCTCTGCATGCCAAATGTCAAAATAATCATGTATTTTAAATAGCTAATTATAAACTACTAGTCATGTACCACACATTCCAGAACATTTCTACCAAAAATCTTTGTTAGTAACCACCCTATGACTATCAAATGCTTTAAAAACCCCAAATACGTCACAAAAAAAAAAAAAAAAAGAACACCCCACGGAAAACCCACATACAGTTGCAGATTGGGATTGCACTTTAACACTGAATTTTAATACCATTGGTTTATAAAATTAAGTTAAATATTCTTACCACTGTAGTCTGCATATCCCTGTCCATATCCATAGTTCCCATAGTTATACCCAGTATAATCATAGCCGCCATAGCCACTATAGTTTTGATCACCACCATAGGCACTATTGTAATTTCCATATCCTTGATCATAATAGTTATTAAATCCTTGGTTCCAGTTTTGGCCCTGACCTGAAACAATGCACAATGATTGTTAGGAAACAACTTCTGACCCCTAATCCTAACACAAAATGTTGTGTTCCTGTCTCTCACTCCACAAATCCTAAACAGGCAGATTGGACATCTATATTGCTATCTGACTGGAGAAAGTTATTATTTTAGTTGTCCTAAAAGGGGGAAGAATGTCCAATTGTGCCAAGTTATAAAGCTTCCTAAATTTAATGGAAAATTAGGAGAGGGGCACCTGGGTGGCTCAGCTGGTTAAAAGCAACAGACTTGATTTCGGTTCACGTCATGATCTCAAAGTTTGTGAGTTCAAGCAGAGCCTGCCTTTGATTCTCTCTCTCCCTTTCTGCACACTGACACACTCTCGCTCTCAAAATTAAATAAACTTTAACAGAAAGGAAAACCAGGACAAAGTGAAGACTGTCTAGCTTTAAAACAAGGACTCCTGCCCAAAAAAACCTATCATGCCACAGTGTACCATGTACTCTTAGCCACATGATGTGGTATTATTTTTCCATTAGTAATGGCCCCGCCAAACTGGCCATTCTTTGTAGAGGTGAAACCAATAAACTAACAAAAACCCGCCCAATAACCTGAGAATTTTTCATGTTGCAACAGTTTAAATCTAGCTTTACTTTCTTATGGGCTTATTCCTATTTAGCAGTTTACAGTTTAAACCACTGAGCCATCTTCAAATAATTGATTTTCAAAGAATTATGTCTCACCTCGTCCACGACCCCTAGTACCACCTCGTCCACCCGCCGCAGCACCTCTTCCTCCTTTTTGTTGTTGCTGTTGCTGCCTATAGACCTCTTTGGGTTGTGCAACTTTGATTTCACACTATAAACACAGTAAAAAAAAAAAAAAAAAAAAAAAAAAAAAAAAAGAAATTTTTACTATTAATACCAAGCCCTTTTATTGTTCTCAAAACAAATTGAGAAATCTCATTAAACAAAACGAAAACCACACTCAAAATCTTCATTAAATAGAATCAAAATAGCTTTACCTTCCCAGAACCAATTTGATGATATCTGCTTTCTAACAATTTCTTTACTGGCTCTTCGTCTGTATATGTGATAAAGCAAAATCCTCTTCTTTCATTTGTTTTTGTATCCATGGGAAGTTCAATATTTTCAATCTGAAATCAAGAAGCACACTCAAGATCATCCAGTAATGATAAAAGCTACCAAAAGGTTTTAGGATATCACTAGTCTTTTCCAAGCTTCAACACATGTGGCATGTTACTCTGCTCACATTACTTCTGTATAGAAACTCCTACTTTATTATCAACTCAAACCGCAAAAAATCCATCTCATCTGTGAAGCATTTAGAAAGGAGAGCAAAAGTTCATTTAATATCATTTTGTACCCAACAGATGCCACTGGTTAGTAAGTCCAAACAATGACCACACCAAGGCACCTGTGTTTTCGCCAAAATAAATTCGGTATGGGTTTCCATGATAGCACAGAAAACAGGTAGTGACTTAGAAAGGACCTGAGCAGTTAATTTAATGCCTTCCTCATTGGATATGTTAGTTTTTTTTTTTCCATAAAAAGCTGGCGATTATATAAGCGCACATAAACGTAATCATATAGCGCACCTCTCCAAAGGCTCCAAAATATTCTTTAATTTGTTCTTCAGAAGTATCTGGGCTCAATCCACCCACAAAAACCTTTTTGGGAGGTTCTTTCCCTTTTAAAGCTTTGGCCCTTTTGGGGTCTATCAATTTGCCATCCAGTTTGTGTTCTTTCAGTTCCAAAACCTAGAAGACAAATTTATTTAATCTGACAACAATATACAACGGAACTCTCAAACAATTTGCAAAAAGGACACAGGAGCACAAAGCAAAACCTGCTCCTACCTTATCAACACTAGCAGCATCTTTGAAAAGCACAAATCCAAATCCTCTTGATCTTCCAGTCACTGGATCTGTTTTTATTGTACAGTCTACAACTTCCCCAAATCGAGACAAATATTCAGTCAGATCTTTCTTGCTTGTATCCCAGCTCAAGCCTCCAATAAACATTTTACTAGAAATAAAGTTATTTTTAAAAAAAAGATTAGCAGCACCTCACGGATTACTTCAGTTCTGGAATTAGGTGAGCTATGAAATATGTATGGGGAAGTTTAGCCGTATATGCAAGGAATTCAATTCGCGTCTACAGATTAAGTATTCAACAAACCAACACCCCACAAAATCCCAATTCCATCGAGGTCTCTTATTCCAAACAGTGGACAGCTTGCTCACCATACTTCATGGTACGAAGTTTAAATGAGACCAACGAAGTATGTTCGATTGCTTTAGATTTAAAAACTCCAACTTCCTAAGCTGATCCCTCACAAGCTGGGTTCACCCTTTTCCACAGCTGTCAAGCCAACATTCCACCTAAAGAACTCAAAACGCGTTCTGGGGATCCAGCCACCACTCACACACTGATTCCCAAACCAGTAATTCCGTAACTCTCCCGAAGAAAACTGCGCGGGGCCCAAACAGACACACAATGAAAAGGCGGCAGCAGCTGCAGCATGTGGCGCAGCGAGGCCGGCCCCTCCCCCTCGGGCTCCACGCGGCGCCTGCGCATTCGCGACACAGACGCCGCCGCCGCCCTCCTCCTCCAACTCCTCCGCCCTTCCCCCACCCTCCACTGGAGTCACCCCTCCGTCTCCTACTTTCCTCTTTCCTCTAAGCTGGGGGGGCCCAGCGGGCACGCGGGGAATCGACTCGGGGCAAGAATCGGGGTAGCGCGCGGCTCCGGAGGGATGAAAGGCGCGTGCGGCACGCTGGGGGAGGGGGGAGAGAGGAGAAGCGTGCGGTACCCGTCATCCTGCTGATTCTTGCTCGCGTTGATCTTGGATCCCTCTGCGAATTCCTCTATGTTGCTGTACTCGTTCATGTCCTCCATGGTGGCGGAGCTGTCGGCCGTAGGGTGCTGGCGCGCAGTCCGGGTCGCGGCAGCAGCGGCGGCGGAGCGTTGTATGGAGCTGGATTTAAAATGGCGGCGGAAGAGATCCGGGCGCCGCCTGCGCCCTCCCTTTATAGCCGCCCCGCCCGCCAATCGGGAGGGCTGCTGGGCGGTGACGTGGCGCTGGGCCCGGCGCGCCCCCTGCCGGGCGGAGCTGGGAGCGAGCGAAGGGAGGAGCGGGGCGAGCTGCCGAGGCGCCCGCGGCCGCCAATGGGAAAGGCTGCGGGAGGCTAAAGTAGCGGGAGCGGAGGGGAACAATGGCGGCGGCACATGGGAGAGCCGGGGCGGGACCTCCATCGCGGCCCTCCCGGTGAGGAGCGAGGTCGCGGGTGAGGGGACGCGGGCTTAAGATGAGAGAAGCGTCAGAAGAGAAAAACGAAGGGGCGACAAGTCCAGGGGTCAAAAATCCCGAGCAGCGCCGTCGCAGGGCCACAGTCC
This sequence comes from Paguma larvata, assembly GCA_030068075.1. Lineage (NCBI taxonomy): Eukaryota > Metazoa > Chordata > Mammalia > Carnivora > Viverridae > Paguma > Paguma larvata. Next base: position 130,970,001 of record CM057823.1, on the reverse strand, counting down.
CTCTTGTCTTGAGAGCCTTTGTCTCTGGCGTCCGGTCCAGCCCACTCCTAGTAAAGAGCCGTCAACCCCTCCTTTTTCCAAAGCCCTCGGTCCCCCAGTGCGGACTGCTTCGGTGGCGGCTGCTGCTATCGATTAGCACCGTGGCCGGGTTGCTCCCGAAAAAGGCGGACTGCGCTCGGCGCCGGCGGCTGAGACAGCGAGCGCGCTCCGCCGCGCGCACGCGTGTTTTGTCCTCGAGCTGGCTGGAACCAGCCGAACAGGAAGCGGGCGCGCGGTGGCCCCTCCGGACACCGGCGCGGTGCGGGCGTCTCTTCCGCTACCGCCAAAGGCGCGCGGGCGGAGGAGGCGCGGCGGGCCTCCCTAACCGATCTGCCCGAGCCCGGGCCGACGCAGTCAGGCAAACCAGTCTCGGCACGGCCTCTTTTGCTGGCTGAGGACGGGAGGAGGGGTGCGAGCCCGGTCAGGTTACTGTAAATATGCAAAAGCAGAGGCAGTGGGCGGGGAGGGGGCTAGGTGCCGTAGAGGGCAAGGGGCACTCACATCCCCGGCGCGCCACTCGCGGGGCTCCCGTCTGCACGTGCCCCGGGCCTCTCCCGCTCGCTCAACCAGTCTGCGGAGAGCGCGCGCGCGCCCGCGTACCCGGCTCCCGCGTTCGCTTCTTTGTTCCCGCCCACGCGAGGCCCATTTTGACGGATCGGGTTCGAGGCCTTCTGGCGGCCAATCGGCATCGACGCCTTTACCTCCCCACCCCTTCGGAACCCTGCGAGGGCCGCCCCCTTTCGCTGCCCACGTGGTTTCGTCCTCTGGCCCTGGGCAGCTCTGTAGTTCTCGGCCCCTATACGGCCGTGTGACCCACCTTTAGTGGCGTGGAGGTGGTCCTCTACCTCGCGCTTCGGACCGCACGCAGTTGCTCGGTGGGAGATTCTTGCGGGGCTGTCGGAAGCCCAGGACGGTGCTGGGGGCGCAGCCGGCGCCGCCCTCTGCCCTTCCTACCAGTAGGCCGATTCCGGTAGTTGCATCCGGTAGGGAAATGGTCGTGCTTTCCGTGCCCGCCGAAGTCACTGTGATCCTGTTAGATATCGAAGGTACCACAACCCCGATTGCTTTCGTGAAGGTGAGGGGCGGAAGGGAGCGGGGAAGTGACTTGTGCTTAAAAGCAATTAAATTTTTTTTTTTTTTTTTTTTTAGTATTGTAGACCTTGTGCCACATACACGAGGCGTAGGAGAGGTGGTGTGGCTTTGCACCTCTCTGGAATGGGAGGAAGTAGAAAGGCTGCGGCAGGTCGCGGGGATCTTTTCGTCACCGCACCCTGTTCACCCTCGCCTTTCCCTGTCCTTGGTTAGATGCTGATGGGGGGGAAAGGGCTGGAGATGGTGGCGGAAAAGGGCGGAGGAGGCGAGTTGCGCCCCACCTGGGAGAGGCGAAGTGGGCGCCCCCCGCCGTCCAGGTGTGCGCCCTGTCGCCCTGCAGGTGAGCGCCTGCTTGGCTGTGGGTTGGACCTGGCGAGGTGGCCGCTGCGATTGAGTGGTCCTGGAGGCACCTAGTCCCACAAAGTGAAGTGAAGTGTCGAGATAACTTTTCAGGTAGCCCTGATATCTTGGGCCATGGTGGTTATTCTTCGTCCCTTCCCGCTTTTGCTTCATGTTATTGGATTAGGCACTGTGGAATGTAGCACTGGTTTATTAAGTTACAGACCAAACAGGTCTAGATTCTGTTCATTTTCCTCTGAAACCATGGAACCTTGAAGCTCTTATCCAAAGCTTTTGTCCTAGGGTATCACTATTAACCAATTTAGCAGAGTTCAAAAAATACATATATTCTGCCAGTAAATATCAAATATTAGTATAATTTGTAAAAGAATTCCTCGGGCCTAGTCTGCTCTTTGATTTCCAGAGGTTTAAGATGAAAGCGTTAACTAGAAGGGTTTACATACAGTAATAGATTATTTACAACTAGGAAAAAACCCATCTTTCAACAAACTGAGCAGTCTGAGTTTTAAATTTTTTTAAGGTTTTTTATTAATATTGAGAGAGAGAGGGAGTGAGTAGGGGAGGAGCAGGGAGAGACAGGGAGAGAATCCCAGCAGGCTCAATGCTGTCAGCACAGTGCCTGCCCTCACAGAGCACAGCTCTGTCCCACCAACCATGAGAGCATGACCTGAGCGAAATCAAGTCAGTCACTCAACTACTGAGCCACTCAGGCACCCCTGAGTTAAAATTATTTTTATTTATTTTTGAGAGAGGGAGAACGTACGCGCAAGCAGGGAAGGGACAGAGAGAGACACACAGAATCTGATGCAGGCTCCAGGCTCCAAGGTGTCAGCTCAGAGCCCTAAGCAAGGCTTGAACCCACGAACCAAGAGATCATGACTTAAGCTGAAGTTGGATGCTTAACTGACTAAGCCACCCAGGCGCCCTGTGAGTTAAAAATTTTTTGTTGGTTTTATTTTTTTATTTTATTTTTTTAATTTTAAAATGTTTATTGGGGCGCCTAGGTAGCTCAGTCGATTAAGCGTCTGACTTTGAGCCCTGCTCTCAGGCTCTGCGCTGGCAGCTCAGAGCCTGGAGCCTGCTTCTGATTCTGTGTCTCTCTGTCTCTCTGCCTCTCCTTCGCTTGTACTCTCTCAAATAAACATTTAAAAGAGGTTTGTTTTTTTTTTTTTAATGTTTATTTTGAGAGAAAAAGAGCCTGAGGGCGCACAGTGGGGGAGGGGCACAGGGAGAGGGAATCCTAGCAGGTTTCCGGTTCAGCACAGAGCTGGGGGAGTTCATCTCATGACATTGAGATCATGCATAACCTTCGCCAAAGAAGAGTCCCACGGTCAACCAACTGAGCCACCCAAGCACCCAAGTTAGATTTATTTTGAAAATTACCTGTGAAGAATGATTTCTTGATGTCAGTTAAATGTAAAAATTTTAGGACTTCAGTATAACAAGCAGCTACAAATTTTTTAGAAGAATCACAGTACCATCTTAGCACATGTTCCTAAGAAATCTAATTTGACATTTTTCTCAGTTTTTAATCACACCAGAGGCCTCTGCAGAAATATTCAGGATTGACCAAATGCTGATAATGGAATTGACTTTCTTTTTCTTATTGATCGTGACAGAACCATTGTTCTCAGAGTTTTTAGAGAAAAAGTGATTCCTTATCTTTGGGTTTATCTTTCACAGCTTACTACCTCCACCAAGGGTAATCACAGAAGAGGTAGTGATGCGGCATAAGATATATACCGTTCTTGGAAAGTTGATTAGGGAATCATGCAAATCAGTTTTTTAATGTTTATTTATTTTAAGAGAGAGAGCGTGAGCAAGGAAGAGGCAGAGGGCGAGGGAGAGAGAATCCCAAGCAGGTTCCGTGCTGCCAGCACAAAGCCCGATGTGGGGCTTGAACCCATGAACTGTGAATTCATGGCCTGAGCTGAAACCAGGAGTAGGATGCTTAACCTACTGAGCCACCCAGGTACCCCCATGCTAATCAGTTTTGTAAAAAATATAGGTGCCTCTCCCATCTCCCCCTCCCTCACCCCCCAATCCTGTCTTCTGCCAGATGACATTATGAGCCATTTCTTGAAATCTTTGTTTATGGTAGACTTATTCTCACATCTTTCTGAGAGTTAAAATGCCTTCGTGGCCTAAATAGATTTTTTTTTAAGTTTGACCCTGATCTATAGGTAAAGTCAAGGCAGTCTGCAAAAAAAAAATGATTTGGGGATTTTATTTAAAGGATAGTTTCTTGTGCTTTGTCCCATAATCTTATTTTATTCACAATAATTATTGTTCTATTAAAGTCTAATAACCTATTATTAATTTGTTACACGTTACTTTATCAAAACTGGTGTTTCTGAAAGTATGTTCATCGATCGCTTCCAGCCTTTTGGCTCAGATCAAGTGCAAAAGTATGTTAAGGGCATGAAGTCTGTGTGGATATTTATGGTAATTATGCAAAAAGGATTCCATTATTAAATGAACTTTTGGGAGACGTTAAGCTATACATATTCAACTAAGTTTCTTCATTGCACAACTTCTCAGAGCCTTTCTAGCATACACACGCATACCCCCACACACATGCTTTATAAGTCTTCAAGAGAGTGGCATTTCACAAATTTACTTGAGCAAAAAAACTTCGCACATTATGTCAGAGACTAATCTTTTGAATATCTTTTATTTTTTTGTTTTGTTTTTGTTTTGAATACCTTTTAAAGAGATACTAAATTATATCCTTCCTGAATCTCTGAGGACGGAGGTGGGAATCAGGAGGTGTTTGTTCTGCTTTGGACTTTATTAGTCACATCAGGTGTGTGGAACGTGTAGCGCCACTTCCTGTGGAAACAAACATTGAGTACTGTGTACAGGTGACTTGTATACTTGACTCATCCTCAGAAACTCTGGGAAGTGTGTGCACGGTCTACATTTTACTGATAGGAAACTAAGGTTCTTAAGAATTGAACCTACTATACCTAGGATTTGAACCCAGATCGTCTGTCTCAAAAACTCTTACTCTTTGCGTTATTGCACCTGATCTCTAAAATGGAAACCACAGTGCTTGTTCCGTCTTTGCTTGGCTTTTGTGTATGTTAAATGACACAGTTGATATGAGAGCACTTTAATCAAGACGGAAGTATCATAAAAGGATATAGTAACAAATTTCAATTTATACTACCTTTTGGTGATAGGTTTCGGAGTGAACCCTTGAACCATAATTATAGTTGAGTCTTTATTTGGAGATTGGTTCTGTAGTCATATATACTGTGAAATTTTTGGTCCCAACATTTTTTGGTCATGTACACCATCAGCAAAATTGGAGCAGGCGTTAATAGAATTTATAAATTGTGTACACATATTATGGTGTAATTATGAAATTATAAAACACATTGGAGTTTGAATATGAGATTAAAATAATAAATGTAGGGTTGCCTGGGTGGCTTAGTCAGTTAGGCGTCCAGCTTCAACTCAGGTCATGATCTCGTGGTTCATGACTTCAAGCCGCTTAGGGCTCTGTACTGACGGCTCAGAGCCTGGAGCCTACTTGGATTCTGTCTCCCTCTCTCTCTGCCCCTCCTCCACCTCTCTCTTTCTCTCTCAAAAATAAAATAAACATTAAAAGAAATTTAAAATAATAAATGTAAACAAAGGTTGGTGTACTCTCTTCCCTTACCCCATTGAATCATCTTGCATGCCCACGGAGCCACCACTTGTTTTTTGCCTATGATGTTGTGAAATTCATTTTCTGACTTTGCACAGTGTATTATTCCAGTGTTTTTAGTCGATAAGCCTGTGAAGTAACAGTATCACCTGTCTCTGTGGTGATCCTGTTAGGAACCTTCAAATATCGTTTCTGGGTTTGGAGAAATGATCCTCTTATTTCTGAAAATACTCTTTAATTTGGTGGCTTTCCTGTTGTTACATGTTGGATCCGTACACGTAACAACAGTTGACATAGTTATGTTCTATAAAGTCACTGAGGATCTTATATTAGCAAATAATGAATCACTACCCCTAGAGAAAATACAGGGTTAGGTTCCCGTGAGCCTCTGCTCACAGCATTTCTGTGAGCTGATCAATGGTAACCTTGTCTTATGTGTGTTTCTGTTTCCCTTACTTAATATATATTATTGATTAACATCGAACTCACCGCCAGTGGCGCTGTAACTCGTGCTTTAGTGAAGCCCATTTAAACACATGTATTTCTCCCTACGGTACATCACAGTTTCTTGTGCTTGGGAACAGTAGGCAGCACTTCGGCACTTTGCCTGGGGGCCATTTTGAACTGCAAGATCCTCAACAAAAAGCACAAAATGCAAAAACTATGGCTGTAAATCAACTCTGAAAAGAAAACTTGTTTAAACTATGAGAGGTGAAACAAGGCAGATCGTCACTCTGTGTGGGTAATGTGTACATCAAGTATTTACGGATTTTTGCCAGTTTGCACATGTACCTGTTTCTGAATGGCCAGGAAAGTGCAGCAAGTGTTGATTTGGGGGTTATAAATAAACTTTGGTGACTAGGAGAATTTGTAAGTACGGACTCAATAAATAATGAGGATTGTCAGCGTAGAGTAGTATTTACAAGGATGGGTTTGGAGACCGTTCAGGTCTGGATTGACATTCTGACTTCTCCCCAATGTTTTATGACAAGTTAGTTAATGTCTCTGTGTCTAGGTACGTGTTTCTTCAGCTGTAGTGTGTGGATCTCTACCTTATAAGGTTACTGTGGACATTTAATGAGTGCTTAGCCCTGGAAAAAACTTTGTAAAATAAATGAATATGTTTACATCTATATTTCATCCTACCATCCCAATAAATCTTATTAGGGAAGAGTGGGCAGGGGGCATGTTTTTCATTTATGCCTTAGGAAAACTTTGTGCTTGAAAATAAAATCTGGGTAATTAAGAAGATTCCATTAACTGAAAGTAAGAACCTGATTGAGGTTTTTGTCCGTAAAGTATATTAAGTGGGGCATGGTGGGTACCCTTGCCAAAGGCTCTTTATATCTGTGCTTTTCGGACTTGAATGTGTATACAAATAATTTAGGAGCCTTGCTAAAATGTAGTTGCTCTTTTTTCTTTTTTAAAATTATTTATTAAAAAACCAGTTTTTAAGTTTATTTATTTTGAGAGAGAGAGAGCACACAAGCAGGGGAGGGGCAGAGAGAGGGAGAGAGAGAATCCCAAGCAGGGTCTGCACATTAGTGCAGAGCCTGCACGGGGACCGAACTCATGAACCTATAGATCACGACCTGAGCTGAAACCAAGAGTTAGAAGCTTAAATGACTGAGCCACCCAGGTGCCCCCCCGTTTTTAAAATATTTTTTAAAAGTTTACTGAGAGAGCACGAATGGGGTTAGGGGGAGAGAGAGAGAGAGAGAGAGGAAGAGAGGGGGGGGGAGAGAGAGAGAGAGAGAGAGAGAGAATCCCAAGCTGGCTCCGGGCTGTCAGTGCAGAACCCGATGCAGGGCTTGAACTCACGAACTGTGAGTTCATGACCTTGGCTGAAATCAAGGGTTGGACACTTAACTGACTGAGCCTCCCAGGTGCCCCTAAAATGGAGTTTCTGGTTCAGAAGATCTGGAATGGGACTCGATGCTGAACTTCTCACAGGTCCCAGGTGATGCCGCTGCTGCCACTCCATGTACCACACTTTAAGTATTTAGGCATCATACAAATTTGCAAGTTATACCTATGTGTAGGCCTGTTAGCACTGCTCTTTTCTAATGGCACTTTCGATATGGTAAAGCAGACCAGGCAAGAGTATAGATGAATTAGAGGAGGTCTGTCACCATTAACAGAACCACAACCTCTCAGAGAGAGGTTAAGTAAGTTGATTATGGATCAATAAGGCTGTATACAAGAGAACAAGGTAATGCGGTAAGCCTGGTAGACACCAAAGGATTAAGCAGGTGGCTACTCCCCAGCTTTTCTTGCAAATCATCTTTCAGAACTGAACTGTAAAGCAGAACCCCTTTCTTAAAAGACAAATAGAATTATTAGCAAGGAGTTATGTGTACTAATAGGAGTAACTAGAAATGTTTATTTAGCTGCCTGTGTATGTATCATAGGGACTTGCATATAATAAGCCTTTAGGTATCCTGGCAGATAGGCAGGTAATTAGTGCCTTCCTATGGTTGCTGTAACAAAATTACTACAAACTTAGTGGTTTAAGACAATACAGATTTATCATGTTTCACTTTTAGAGGGTCAACTCTGAAATGGATCTTACTGAGCTAAAAAAGGTATTGGCAGGGTGTGTCCCTTCTGAAAATTTTAGAAAATTCTAGAAAAATTTCTCTGCTATTCCAGTTTCTAGAGGCTGCTCACATTTCATGGGCCTTTCCTCCGTCTTCAGAGTCAGCAGTATGGCATCTTCAGACTAGTCTTTCACTCTCTGACTTTGACATTCCTACCTCCTTTTACCTCTAAGGACCCTTGTGATTGCATCAACTCCAATCACATAATCCAAAGATAATCTTGCCATCTTGAGAATTTTAATGTAATTATACCGACAGCCCCTTTGCCATATGAAGTAGCATTTTCACAGGTTTTGAGGTTTAGGATATGGACATCTGAGGGTGGGGGAATTTTCCCCTCTACCATGCTTGGTTAGCACAGACATCTCTAATAGATGCCTTTAGAGGTTCTAGGCTACAAAGGAATTAGAATTTATACTGGCTCCACTTTTGTTTTCAATTTATCATTAATGGTGTTGGATACAATCTATAATATTTAAGATTTGACAGGTTTTTTCTTAATATTTTTTAAGAAAGAGAGAGAGACTGAATCTGAAGCAGGCTTCAGGCTTTGAGCTGTCAGAATAAAGCCCAATGTGGGGCTCAAACTCATGAGCTGTGAGATCATGACCTGAGCCGAAGTCACATGCTCAACTAACTGAGCCACCCAGGTGCCCCTGACAGTTTTGGTTTTAAAGATTGTGTTGGGGGCGTCTGGGTGGCTCAGTTGGTTAAGCGGCCGACTTCAGTTCAGGTCATGATCTCACGGTCTGTGGGTTCGAGCCCCACATCGGGCTCTGTGCTGATGGCTCAGATTCCTGCTTCGGATTCTGTGTCTGCCTCTCTCTCTGCCCTTCCCCTGCTCATGCTCTGTCTCTCTACTCTCAAAAATAAATAAACGTTAAAAATTAAAAAAAAAAAAAAAAGATTGTGTTGGTGTTTAAGGATTATGCTGGTATGGAGGTCGGTAAAGACATTGTTTAAGGACTGGAGTTTTACCTTAGAGAATGAGATACTTAGCAAGGTTTTGAATTAGACTAAGGGAAAGAAAAGATCTCAAACTAAACCTTCTATGTTTTAGAAAATACAAATTAAACAGACAAATCCTTGATCCTATAAATAATATTTACTTGAAGTAGTGGATACCCATTTTTTTTTTAAGTTTATTTTTGAGAAAGTGTGTGCATGTGTGCGTGCTCATGCTAGGAGGCAAAGGGGACGGAGGGGATGGCGGGGAGAGAGAATATCCCAAGCAGGCTCTGTGCTATCAGTGCAGAGCCTGACTCGGGACTCAAACCCTTGAGCTCCGAGATCATGACCTGAGCCAAAATCAAGAGTCAGACTCTTAACCGACTGAGCCGCCCAGGCACCCCAGCAGATATCCATGGAGAGCAAATGATTAAGATCAAAATGATACAGATTTTGATTCTATTTACTTATTTATTTGTGTATTTATTTTTGAAGATTTTATGTTTAAGCAATCTCAACATCCAGTGTGGGGCTTGAGCTCCTAACCCCAAGATCAAGAATCAAACGCTGCACTGACTGAGCCAGCCAGGTGCTCCTTGATTCCCTTTAAAAACATGATCCTGCTTATATACTTTTCCTAGTGTTAGTTTAATATATATTGTTTGAAATATATTTTAGGTTAAAACACTTTTTGAAATGGCTAACGTATTCTTGATTGTTTACTGATGCTTGTAATTTACTCTTATACGTTCTTTTATATTTCAGCAATGTATTTTAAAAGATAATAATTGAGAAATGTTGAAGTTGACGTTTCTTTCTCATGAAAACTGCTATGTTAATTTTATGTTTTTTCTGGGAAGAGAGCCTGTGTTGTCTGATGGTATATCCCAACTTTGGTTAAACATCCAAATGATAAGTATTAGCACTTCTACCATTTTTAGCACTGAGAGTATCTGATGCCCATTCTACCCTCAATATGAAACCAACTAGAAGACAGTCCTCAAGGGACAGCAAACTAGAAACTTCCTTATACCTGTGCTGTTTTTTATTGACACCAGTAACTGCAATTGAGTCATGTTCCTGTGTTCATTCAATCTCTGAACTTAGGCTCTTTCATCTGCAAAGATGAGGCAGTAGGATCTGGTGTGCTTATAAGGTGGTGACGAAGACTCAATGAAATGAAATGCAGAAGCCTTTGAAAATTATAAAGCTCTGTAGAAACACTGATGATAAGGCAAGAAGTATCAGACTAAGGGATACAGAAAGTGCTTGTGAAGATTCAGTAAGGAAAAGGGGCAACTAACAGTCACCGAAACCCACCTGCTCCACAGATTTTCCCCACTGTGGTTACTTCCACCTCTGCTCCTTATGGCTCTAGTCAAAAATATGGTAAGATTGAGACCCAGTATGTCTAATCTCAGAGAATTTGTGGAAGCACTGGAATTGCAGGACTGTCTTGATAAGTAGCTGTTGGGTGGTTACTTAACATTCCCCCCAGACCTTCCCCATTGCTTCATTCTGTTTCCAAAAGGGAGATATACCCATGTTTGTTATGTGAGAGAGTTTTTGTTGATTCAACCAGAAACAAAGGGAAGAGCCTTTGGAGAGTCACTGTATTGGATCTGAGTATATCAAGAAGTGGATGGAAAGCACCACCCGCTTGAATTTCTGGTCTCTTACTCTAGAACCTTTTGTGTCACTGCACTCGTATTATCTTTCCTTCCTTTCTCTCACATTTATTTAAATACCAATCATGTGCTAGGCTCTGCTAGGATCCAAAATCCTTAAGACCCAGCTGTCACCCTCTTTGCACCATGGCAGTCCTTTCTGGTTTCCTATTGGCTAAGAGATAAAATTTCAACTCCTGCACTTCAGTGAACAGGGTTTTCCAATTTCCTGTGCCTCTCTTCCCTTACACGTTTTATAGCTGAACATGCCCATTCAGGTCATGCCCTTTCATGCCACTGCTGTTCCTCCAGCTTGGAATGTAATGCTTTTTGCTCTCCAAGTGCAGGGTGGTTCCATGTACTCATTAACTTAAAAAAAATATTTATCGTGCTAGGCTACGGTAATAAAGAGGGAAGATCTGCTTCTGCGCTCAAAGGACTTTTGTTTGAGTCGGAACTTCAGAGTCCTCTCCCTCTTTTGCAGGGCCATATATTTGCCACTGCGCACACGCTGCCTTTGGTGTTGTATTTGTGTCCTGTCTCGCAGCAATGCTGAGAGCTCCTAGAGACTGAAGCCAGCCTTTCTTTCTTTCCTTCCTTCCTTCCTTCCTTCCTTCCTTCCTTCCTTCCTTCCTTCCTTCCTCCTCCTTCCTTCCTCCTCCTTCCTTCCTCCCTCCCTCCCTCCCTCCCTCCCTCCCTCCCTCCCTTCCTTCCTTTCTAATTTTAATAGCAACTATGTAATTTACTTATTTCTTAGATGGAAAGGCTGGTAGGTTATTTGGGTAATGGTCTATAATTATATAACATAACTTTGTACATACGAATTGACTGGGGCCCAATACAATCTAAAAACCATAGAAATATAGAAACACACAAGGTATATTAGGCTTCCAGTAAATGCTTTGTGATGCTGGCGTGATATGTTCCTGGTTATGGGCAGGGCTGGGACTGAGTTTTTCCCTGTCTTGTCTGTCCTCGCTATTTCACATTTCCTCAAGGTGGTACTGTATCTCATTTGAACAGCATGTAATTTACCTGAAGTGTTTCTAGAGGGACATTAGAATTTTCATTGATCCAACATTTCTAAAACCTAGAAGTCCAAAGGAAGAAATCAGCAAAAAATGGACATTAAAATATATGAGAGAGGGGTGCCTGGCAGGCTCAGTCGGAGGAGCGGGTGGCTCTTGATCTCTTGATCTCTATGTCATGACTCGGTGTCATGAGTTCGAGCCCCATGTTGGGGGTAGAGTTTCCTTAAAAAAAAAAAAAATCACGAAAGGTAGAGATTTTATTAACAATTAAAGTTAAAAGGCTATGGGGTTGGGGTGCCTGGGTGGCTCAGTCAGTTAAGCACCTGACTTCGGCTCAGGTCATGATCTTTTGGTTCCTGTGTTCAAGCCATGTAACGGGCTCACTGCCGTCAGCACAGAGCCTGCTTCAGATCTTCTGTCTCCCTGTCTGTCTGCCCCTCCCCCACTGGTTCTTTCTCTCTCTCTCTCTCTCTCAAAATAAGTAAACTTAAAAAATTTCAAAACAAAAAGCTATGGGTGGCTCAGTTGGTTAACCATCCTACTGTCAATCTCAGCTAAGGTCATGATCTCAACAGTTCGTGAGTTAGAGCCCCACATCTGCACTGGTGGTGTGGAGCTTGCTTGGGATTCTCTCTCTACCCCTCCTCAGCTCTTCCTCTCTCTCTCCCAAAATAAATAAATAAATATTTAAAAAATTAAGTTAAAAAGTTAAATATATTATGCAGTGAAAACTTGGATCCGTTATTGTGAGCATAGAGGAAAGTGTTTCCCCCCCCAAGTTTTCCACAAAATAATTCATACTTGTTATAAATTGCAAACATTACAAAAGAGTATAATATAGGGAATGAATGTCTCCTTTTGCTCCTGCCACCCAGAGATGACCATTAAGAATTTAGTGAATATTTCTTCTGACTTTTTTCCTATGCATACAGCAGTTGAGATTATTGAAATAAACGTAGTCCAATCTACTCCAAAAAAGGTACCAATTATAATATATAACTCCCACTTTTTAAATATGTAGGTAGGCCTCTGTCTTGCTCAGGTAAACTTTTTAAGGATATCCTGTATTTAGCTGAGAAGTCCTTCCATGTTCGATGATTCTTAAAATTTTCCATTCTTACAGCTTACCCCACTTTACCCTTTCACTAAAGAAAAAAAGGCATTCTTTTTATAGTAAAAGTTTATTTTTGTATAATACTTTTGATTTTCATAATAACTCATTTAACTTTCAAAATTGGCTTTGGTGTAGGTACGGGTCAGAGAGGGGTGGAAGGCAACCCCCAGTAAGCCTGTTGTACCCAGTTTTCTATCACCCCTCTAAAGAATGTGTGCATAGCCAATAGCCCTGTCCTTAGAGGCCCTCCCGGAACCTCCCGGGGCCTCTTCCCAGGGGATTCTATTTCAGAAACACAGATTTCTTTTCAAAGATAGAAGTCTTTAATACAAAAAAAAGGTTCCTTGTCTTCTGGGTGTGTATAGGAGGGGTTCATTAACTTGATTTTTTTTTTCAATGATTCATTAATGTGACCTTCTAATAAATTCCTTTTCTTAAGTCTACAAAGTGGAGCTAACACCCTTCACTGAGGAAGAAAGAGACTAAGACACGTAGTTTGGAAACTAGTGGTAATCCCGGCAGTGGGACCTGGGTGGGACTTTGGAGTGGAGCCATGCTCAGGCCAGTGTTTGGCAGTTCTCTTGGTATGCTCCAAGAGGCTGGCTGGCTCCTGGGCTGGACCTTGCATGGGTCTAAGTCACTGTAGGTTCAGTTAAGCTCCTTACATCTGTGCAGCCAGGATGATGAAGCTCTGGGATCTGGTTCTTCAAACAAAACAGAACAAGACCTGATTGATAAACTGTTGTCATAGTCTATTGGTTTGTACTTAACCTTTATGTGCCTGTGTAAAATGGGAGAAATAATAACACTCATTTCAAAGGGTTATTAGGAGAATCGAAATGAGATCATTCAGACCATTCATTAATCCATTGAATAAATTTAGAGTGCTTGGTAGTTCAGGGAGAAGGTCTGTGCCAAAGCTACGGATTTGAGGGTCAGTAGCAAGAGATGATATTTGAAATCATGAAATTAAATGAGGTCATTAGAGATTGACTATAGATAGAGAGTGCTTGGAATAGTAAGGGGTTAGTAAATGTTGGCAGTTACTCCCACTATTATAACTACTTATATTATTACTACTCTTTATTGGAAATGTTACAGAACTGCCAGGTGAATCAAATATCTCATTTTCTTTTATTTTTTAAATTTTTTAAATGTTTGTTTATTTTTGAGAGAGAGAGAGAAAGAGAGGAAGACAGAGTGCAAGCAGACGAGGGCAGAGAGGGAGACACAGAATCTGAAGTGGGTCCAGGCTCTGAGCTATCCACACAGAGCCCAATGCAGGGCTCAAACTCACATGACCTTGAACCGCAAGGTCGTGACCTGAGCCAAAGTCGGATACTCAACCGACTGAGCCACCCAGGCACCCCTCAGATCTCTTGCTTTCTTTGTACAAATGTCTTTGAGAAACCAAAGGTATCTTAGAAATATCTGTAGAGAATATCACAATCCCCAGGGAGTAGTGCTCCCCACGGTCATCTACCCACAGAGCTGGATGGACTCAGGCATTGGGATTTCATAGGCCTGGGTTTGAATCGTGCCTTTACTTTGTACCAGCAGTGAACTTTTTGAACCTAAGCTTCATCATGTGTTCAGAGGGGTCACCATCCGAACACATGGTGGATGATGGTAGGTGGATTCAAAAAGCTAATTGTCAATTTCTTTCCTTTCCCTTCTACTGTTTGGGGCTAGGACTCAGGGCAGTCAGGTTTCCTTCTCTGAAATTCATGAGATACTGATAATTCCGTCTCTGTCTCTGTCTCATTTTTAGTTATCCCAGCTACTAGCCACTTGTAATGATAACCTTCCCTTGTGTGATGTGATTCATTGCAATTAATTAGATTATAGTTTATCTTTCTTTAATTACAGTTTAATCTCCTTAATGGGATTTAGAAGACACTTTTTTCTTATCAGCAACACATTTAATCGTTTTCAATGCAGATGATGAAATCTAATGTTCATTTCTAAAGGCTTCTGCTTTCAAAGAGGAAGAGATGTACCCCACTGAAGATGGGGACACCAAAGTTATAATTTCTGAGCTCCTGCAGCCCCATGTAGCAGCCAGAGCACCAAACTTTTGGTAGTTTCTAGTATGGTCTTCAGGAAGGATATTGAAGGAGCAATTTTAATACCACCACTGCGGAAGCTGTCTAACAGGTGGCATGGGCCACTCCCAAGAAGTAGTAAATTCCCAACATTGGAAGTGTTGAAGCAAGTATAAACTTCCAGTTGTAAAATAAGTAAGTTCTGGGATATAATGTACAGCTTGGTGACTATATTGTATATTTGGAAGTTGCTAAGAAAGTAGATCTTAAAAGTTCTCATCACAAGATAACTGTGTGGTGATGGATGTTAACTTAGGGTGGTGGCCATTTTGCAGTACTATCTACATATATCAAATCACTGTGTTGTACACCCCTAATATATGTCAATTATATCTCAATTAAAAGAAAGATTATACACCATCATTGCAGAAAATAGATATGCCAAAAAAAGGTGGGGTTTTTTTTCCTTGTCATCTGCTGACCCAGCTAGAACCTTTGTAAATGTCCATGTTCCCCTCAATTTTGTTCTGCGCATTAGATACTCCCCAGAATGGAATTATGCTCTGTGTTTGTAACCTGTTTTATTTTTTATTTAGAGAACGTGATTTGTTTCTAAGATCCATCAAGCCACTTAATTTTCCTTTGCTTTTTATCTTCTGAGATTAATAGAAAAATAGTATAGCCCACAAGTATTGCCTTTGTGTTGTTTAATTTTCTGACTGAAAAAGTCTAAGTTCTCAAATACTTTCAATCATCTGTTGTACTATGTGGTTCATTGGAAGGCTTTTAAAATAGTTTCTTTAAATAGCTGTACTCTAAGTATTACCCATTACCTTTTTATTACCCGTTTTCCTCAGAGGAGACTTGAGTAAACATTATAGCAACTATTGTATTTTTATTGATTCTATGACCTTCTTATTAAAACAACTGCTTGACCATAAAGCAAATCGGTATTTGGACTTCTAACCATTAATGAGGCAACTTTTTAATTAGATGTTCAGAAATTTTGTGGCCCTTAAGAGCCTTAATGTAGCTCTTTCAGAAAGCTATCATTGAGCTGTATAAAGTAATGTAAATTGCTGCTTGCATAGTATCCCCTCCAGCATTTGGTGGAATTTAATCATAGTCGCCTGAAAGACAAATACTCTCATTTAGTTCTATGGCCTTTTGTTATATGTACTACTAAAGCATAACAGCCCCTTTGGTGCCTGGTGGACTAAAAATATTCACACATTTGTAGAATCCTGGGTTTACTGCAGCATTGTTTTCATGCTATAATATTCTGAAATTAACCCATAAATGGATTATGACTAAAGCTAAAACATTTATCATTACAGTTCTTTCTGGAATTACTTTTAAAGCCTGAAAGTGTTCAATGGGCAGGGTTGGACAAGACGCACTAGCTCTGTGAAGTCTATTTTTAGAGTTTTCTTATATGTTATCATAGCGTATGTAATCGATGTAATTACTGACTGTTTAAAGATTAGCAACTTCGAAGGCATTTTATTTGTCTCATAGAATAGATTGCTCAAAAAGTATGTTGAAAGAACAGCATAAAGTCTTCACAGTTTAGTTATTTGCCCCATGTACTTTTATATAATAACAATAACACTTTTGCACTAAAATAGAAGTCTGCTAACATGTCAACCCCTTGATGTTTCACGTGTCATACTAAGTTCGCCTTCATTGCCTAGCTTTGTGTGTGTACTTAGTGCAGAGGGGAGTTTTAGGTCTAGAGGAAAGGGGCAAATTGGATGAACAGGAATTCCAATGTAATCTTTAACTTTTAAAGCTTTTCCTAGAAGTTCAAAATTGTTCGAAACCTTGTACCTTTTATTTCTGTGAGTTCGCTGAGGAGAGGCTGTGGTTCATAACTGGTATCAGAGGTGCCCGGCATTCAGTAGGTCCTCAGTGAAAGTCGAATGTATGAGTTGGTTGTGCTTGTGATATATCCTCTGGGAACTTCTGTATTAGTTGTCACTCAATTTGGGTAAAAGGTGATCCTTGCCCAGTTTAAATGTTTGTCAGTGCTGGAGAATATGATAAGTGGTAAGGTCTAGGTGCTGTCTATCTATCTAATTATCTCTAATTACTGCAGTGACCTTGCTTCATATTATTATTCCCATTTAGCAGGTGAGAAAACTGAGGCTCAGAGAGGGTAAGTTGAATATGGCAGTAAAAAGCAGAGGTAGGACCCGGCCTGGCATACTGCCCACAGTCTGTACTCTTCTTCTCTTCTCCCAGCGAAGCTAAAGACCTGGGCTCTCAGGATTCACAGGCTTTCCACAAATTGTTCTTGAGATCGTGATCGGTAAAGCTGGATATAGGAAATTGGGCTTTGTGAACCACAAAATGTATAGCAGCGAATCTGTTTTTATACTTCAAGTACTTCCACTTTTCAGTTACTGGGAGGCCCTCAATCTAACTTAGTAGTTTTCCTCCAGGAATGTTTCCAGTTGCTTAGGAGTTGAAGAATAATGGAGACAGAACATTCATTGGAGGAGAATGACCAAGTGAGAAAGAAGCTAGTAGAGGATGAAGGATCAAAGTTGACTTGTTCTTTAATTGTGAAACTTTTTAAATAAGCAAGAATAAGGATTGACGTAATGTCCATGCACCCACCATGGGGGGTTAAATTATTAAATTTTGATACTATCTTGTTTTAGATCCTAAAGAAATAAAATGCTATAAATATAAGTGAGACTCTTGAGTACCTCTCATTTTGTATGAATTTTATTTATACATTAGGGTTTATATTCATGTTTAGAATTATAATTTCAGTACATTGATTTTTTTTAAGCATTTTATTTTTTTATTTAGTAATCTCTACACCCAACGTGGGGCTCAGACTTACCTGAGATCAAGAGTCGCATGCTTTTCTGACTGAACCAGCCACGTGCCCCTCAGTACATTGAGTTTTTAACTGCTATGTGGTGTTTTATTTTTTAATTTTCGTTGTTGTGTTTTTTAATTTTCATTATTTATTTGTTTATTTAATATGTTGTTTTAGAGTATGAAAAAATATACTAGAGTTTATTCTCTAGCTAATAAAGATTTAGATTATTTCCATTGATTTTGTTATTACACCCAGTACTACAGTGAACATTTTTTAACTTCCTCTTTGTGCACCGGTGTGGAGTGTTTCTGTGCTCTATGCTTAGGAGAGGACTGGCTGTGGGTGCACCTGCAGTTTTTCTGTCTCTTCTCAGCATTTGTTGAGTAGGGGGCCAGCTTGCAGTCCTGCTACAGTGCATGAGTTGGGGAGAAATAAGTAGGTGAAAGGAAGGATAAGGAGGGGCATGATGTAGGACATGATGGGAAAACCAAGTGTTAGAAGAAAAGTATATCAGTATGGTAAAAAGAATCTCTTGTGGAAAAAGCAAGCTGTCAATCTCAGCTCTTCATTTATCTTCTTTTAAATCAGGATGAGCTTTTATTGAGCTTAAACAAGGCTGTTCTGCCAGGTACACTGAACAATTTGCTTGATTACGCTACCTGCTTTTGAGTCTGCTGAATGATCCATTACTTACTGGAATGCCATGTGGGAACAAGCAAAATTGAATGACTTCTTTATTTTTACTAGGCCAGGTGAATTTGAATAATGTGTTATGAAGAGAGGAACACATAGCAGCCCTACTATTTATTTATTTATTTATTTATTTATCTTTTTTTGTTGAAATGCAGTTGACATGCAATATTATATTAGTTTCAGGTGTGCAACATAGTGATTAGACATTTTTTTTACATTAGGAAGTAATCATCCTAAGTTTAATTACCATCCATAACCATACAAAGTTACTACAGTATTATTGAATGTATTCCCCATACTGTACTTTATATCCCTGTGACTTATTTTGTAACTTGAAGTTATAAAGGGCATTCTGTAAATATTTGAGTAAAGAAATTTAGGGGTACCTGGGGGGCTCGGTTGGTTGAGCATCCAACTTCGGCTCAGGTCATGATCTTGTGGTTCATAAATTTGAGCTCCACATAGGGCTCACCCCCTTCAGACCCTCTGTCCTCCTCTTTCTTTTTTTTTTTTTTTTTAATTTTTTTTTTAATGTTTATTTATTTTTGAGACAGAGAGAGACAGAGCATGAGTAGGGGAGGGGCAGAGAGAGAGGGAGACACAGAATCGGAAGCAGGCTCCAGGCTCTGAGCTGTCAGCACAGAGCCCGACGCGGGGCTCGAACTCACAGACTGAGATCATGATCTGAGCTGAAGTCGGCCGCTCAACCGACTGAGCCACCCAGGCGCCCCTGTCCTCCTCTTTCTTGCCCCTTCCCTGCTTATACTCTCGCAAAAATAAATGGTAAAAAATTTAAAAAAATAAGTGAATGAGTTTAAATAAACAGACTTCTTTTTAAAAACATGTATTTTTTTGAGAGAGAGAGAGAGAGAGAGCGTACAAGCAATGGAGAGGAGCACAGACAGAGAGAGAGAACTTCAGTCAGGCTCCACGCTCTGCATGGAGCCTGCTGTGGGGCTTGATCTCAAAACCTGGGATTGTGACCTGAGCCAAAATCAAGAGTTGGATGCTCAACCAACCGAGCCACCCAGGTGCCCCTAAATTGACTTCTCTTTTTTTTTTTTTTTAATGTTCATCCACTTTTGAGAGAGAGAGAGAGACAGTGTGAGCAGGGAAGGGGCAGAAAGAGAGGGGACACACAGAATCCGAAGGAGGCTCCAGGCTCCAAGCTGTCAGCACAGAGCTCAATGCGGTGCTCAAACTTACAAACTGAGAGATCATAACCTGAGCTGAAGTCGGACGCTTAACTGACTGAGCCACCCAGGCACCGCGCGCCCCCCTTTTTTTTTAATGTTCATTTTCGAGAGAGAGACAGAGCACAAGCAGGGGAGGGACAGAGAGAGGGATACACAGAATCTGAAGCAGGCTTCAGGCTCCGAGCTGTCAGCATGGAGCCTGATGCAGAGATTGAACCCAGTGACCCGTAGATCATCACCTGAGCTAAAGTCAGGTGCTTAACCGACTGAGCCAGCCAGGCGCCCCAATAAACTGACTTACTGAGTTCAACTTGATTATACAGTTTTCCTTAAAATATAAGACCTTCTCTGAATTGTATACTTGGGGTCTACACTCATAGCGTATATTAATTTTTCTGTATTTTTTTTTAATTTTTTTAACGTTTATTTATCTTTGAGAGACATAGAGACAGAGTATGAGCAGGGAAAGGGCAGAGAGAGGGGAGATACAGAATCCAAAGCAGGCTCCAGGCTCTGAGCCGTCAGCACAGAGCCCGACGCGGGGCTCAAACTCACAGACCATGAGATCATGACCTGAGCCGAAGTCGGCCGCTTAACCAACTGAGCCACCCAGGCGCCCCTAATTTTTCTGTATTTTTAAGAAAACTACAGTACTTAGAAAATACTGGTAATTGCTAAGACTGTCGCAGGCCATCACACTCTGGATTTGTATGGCGTTCTGCTCATTCTCTCCTTGTGTCACCCTTTGCCCCATATTACATGATTCTGTTTGCCATCTTCCTCTCCTCCTACTAGATTCTTAAGCTTATGGAGAAAACAGACTCCGATTTATCTTATGTTTTCAATTCCCTTTTCTGTGCCCCACTAGTAGACACTAAAAAAAACTTATTGAATGTACCACATTTACTTTGAAAAGATACATAGGCTCAGAGCGCCTGGGTGGCCAGGTCAGTTCAATGTCGACTCTTGATTTCGGCTCAGGTCATGATCTCATGGTTTGTCAGATCAAGCTCTGAGTTGGGCTGCGTGCTGACAGCATGGAGCCTGCTAGGATTCTCTTTCTCCCTGTCTCTCTGCCTCTCCTCTCACTTGCTCACCGTCTCTCTCAAAATAAATAAATATTAAAAAAAAGAAAGAAAAGAAAAGATACATAGTCTCAGTGGTAAGTACATAAAAATTTTGACCTAAGGGAAATCATAGTCCCAGTGTATGGATTACTGACACGGTATTTATTTTTGAATTATTTTGCCCATCACTGTCCTGCAGGGTATTCTATAGGTAGTCTGATTACCAAGAAAAAATTATGGTGATCAAATTGTCTTTTTTTTTTGGAATATTTGTCATGCATGGACATGTGCCAAGTACTGTGTGTGTATTGATGATACAGCTGTGAGCAAAGTATATTTGATCCCTACCCTCAAGACCTATGGTCCACAATCTAGTTTAGGAGTCAGTGGACCCTTTCTGTAAAGGGCTGAACAGTAGATGTTTAGACTTCGTGGACCATACGGTCTTAGTTACAGATATTCATTTCTGCCATGTGGCCCCAAAGTAGCTGCTGACAACGCAAGCAAGTGAGAGAGGCCATGTTCCGATAAAACTTCATTTACAGGAGCGCCTGGCTGGCTCAGTTGGTAGAGCATATGACTTTTGATCTCGGGATTGTGAGTTCAAGCCCCATGTTTTTTCAAAAAACAAAACAAAACAAAACAAATTCATTTACAAAAACAGGAGGCAGACCGGATTTGGCCCGCAGGCTATAGTTTGCTGACTCGATCTAATTCATTTGTTTCTCGGTCTCTGTTTCTGTTTCGCTCCTATATCCACAGCAGTCATTTTCATATTTTCAGTGTAGTTCTCAGCGGCTTACAGGCCACAACTAGCAAAGTGAGGTTGTTGAAGAACTTGATCTCATGCCAATGACTAAAGCTGATTCTTTTTTTTTTTTTTTTTTGTCACTCGTTTACCCAGGACATCTTATTTCCTTACATCAAAGAGAATGTTAAAGAGTATCTGCAGACACATTGGGAAGAAGAGGAGTGCCAGCAGGATGTCAGTCTTCTGAGGAAACAGGTTGGGACGCTTCTCGTCCATTGCTTCCACGTTCCCCAGTGTCTGAGAGTTGAGGACGGCGGGAGACTCAGAACGCGCTCTGAGCATATTGTAAAAGAAGCGCTCTGGCTTCGCAGGGCATGGCAGTTGCAGTGACTTGCCTGCCTAGGAATTCTCAGAACATAATTAAACGGGCAGATCATGGCAGTTCATTGTCTCTACAGTTGCTTCTCTCTGGAGCCATTTCAAAAGCATAAAAATGTCATGGATTTTAAAACTAAGCTTTTTCTGGGTAATGTGCAAAAGGTTCTGTGCTGTCTTGTCACATTTTTCATTAATGTCTCCCAGTGACAGCGCCTCCCAGATCGTTCTCTACTCTCTTCTGCCTCCTGGTAGGAGCCGTGCGGCCCCCTGCACAGTGCTCGTAGGGCCTCACATCCCGCAGCCCTCTAGACCTGTCTCCCGGCTCACACCTGGGCCAGCCTCTGTCTCGTGTGCCGTTCTGCTCTATTCTCTCCCCGGTTTATAGTTCGCTTTTCCCTTCCACATTGTGGAACTGAAAGAACTCCTGTTGTGTTTCGTTTTTCTTTCTTTTTAAAATATTTATATGAGAGAGAGTGCGTGAGCATGCCCCCGAGTGCAGGGGGGGTGCCTCAGAGAGAGAGGGAGACCGAGGATCCAAAGTGGGCTCTGCATTGAGAGCAGAGAGCCTGATGCGGGGCTCGAACCCACGAACTGTGAAATCATGACCTGAGCCAAAATCAGACATTTAACGTTTAACCAACTGAGCCACCCAGGTGCCCTTCTGTGTTGACTTTATTTTTCCTTATTAAAATTGCCTCTGTGGCAAAGATCTTACGTGCTGTGCAGGGTGAACTTTGGTAGTTATTCTCTAGTTAGTTTTCTACATCAGACAATATGGAACGCTCTGGAAATGTTTTAATGATTGGAGCTGGGATTGGACGTACAGTCCCTTCCTTTGGGCCGTGGAATATTTGGGTTTGTTAAATATTCTAGATAACGAGGGTTAGTCTGAAACACTTCCCTTCCTCAGCTTTCTCTTGTCTCACAACGCTTGTTGTTGAAACATACGTACATATTCCCCCATTGTAGTGTATAAATCACTGGACTTGTGCTTACTCACAGAGTCATTGTTCTAAATAGCTGTTAGGAGGGGCTTTTTTCGCACAAAAAGAGTCCTTCAGTATTGACGGATACTGAAAAAGAACCAACCCCAGACATTGCTTCACTGGTTTCTTTTCATTGAATTCCAGGCAGAAATTGATTTTGTTGCGATTTTGTTTCTTCCTCAGTTCATTATAGTGCAGACAAAATGATCAGATTTAATTAAGTACTGGTTTGTCGATCGCAGTAAGTGAATCAACACACTGGGTCTTACTATATCATTTTATCATTATATGTCATCTCTCTTCTCATGTGCAACATGCCTCTTGATTGAATGTCAGTTTAGCAATATAGGAAAGGTAATGTAAATTTATTAATTACAATCCACTTTCCCTTAGGAATCATTCATATCCTCCCCCATGAAGTGTAAGACACTTTAATTTGCCACAGTGCTAGGTGCTCGTGGTAGTTGGAAAAATTTGGTCAGCTTGGTTTTCAGGTCTCCTTTTAAGTGATCTTTTTAAAAATAAGTAGGAACCAAACTTCATGTCGTTTATGACTTCAAGGCTGAAGAGGACTCCCACCTGGATGGGGCTGTCCCCATCCCTGCTGCATCTGGGGCGGGAGCAGACGACCTGCAGCAGCTGATCCAGGCCGTGGTGGATAACGTGTGCTGGCAGATGTCTCTGGACCGAAAGACCACGGCGCTGAAACAGCTGCAGGGCCACATGTGGAGGGCAGCTTTCGCAGCTGGGCGCATGAAAACAGAGTACGTAACTCGAAACGTTTCACCGGTCCCGACACTGGATACGTTTTCCACTAGTCCTCTCTGTCCAGTGTTTGTTGTGTGATTCGTAAAGTAGATAAAGTCAACATTCTTTTTATTTTAACAAGCGTGGGTTTGTTTTGTTTGTTTCAAAGCTGGGATAAAGCATTCCATCCAACTAAATTCCCTAGACCAGCATGCCTGGCTTTGTGGGATGGCCAAAGGACTTTTTATCCCAGTTTAAAACAGCTGCCTAGAAGATGGTGACTTCCTTGAACTAAGCCTTTTTTGATCCTTAGCATACGAGTGGTGGGACTATTGGGCTGCGTCTCTGGACACTTCCATCACCTGCTTTCTGCTCTGTTAGAGGAGAAAGAATGGATTCCATTATTTACATGTTACTTTGGCGTTACTCAGAGTGTCAGGAGTACAGTTCTGTTCTGAGTCTTGGCTGTGGTGTTCCTGGGAGCACTCTTGCCGAAGGAGACTCTAGAGTCCTGTATTGCTCAGAATTTTTTTTTTTTAATATTTTATTTTTACGTAATCTCTACACCCAACATGGGGCTGAAACATATCCTTGAGAGCAAGAGTCTCATGCTCTACTGACTGAACCAGCCAACTACCCTGCTAAGAAATCTTTTTATTTTTAAGGTTATTTATTTTAAGAGACAGAGAGTAAGAGCAGTGTAGGGGCAGAGAGAGAGAGGGAAAGAGACTCCCAAGCAGGCTCCACACTGTCAGTGCAGAGCCGGATTTGGGGCTTGAACTCATGAACCATGAGATCATGACCTGAACTGAAATCAAGAGTCAGACGCTCAACTGAATGAGCCACCCAGGCACCCCAAGAAATTCTTACTAAGATACTGCCAACTAAGGAATTTAGGCCATTGCCTGGTGTAAACCCTAAGATCCAAGTCTACTTCTGGCTGTTGTGTTTCTTTTGTTTTTCTGTCAAATGAGATACCATTCCTTTATGTACTTTACAAGGGGCTTCCACTTTTTAAAGGCTGGATTCGAATTCAGGACAGGCCAATGATTTGAGAATGTCTCCTAGTTCACTTTGTAAAACAAAAAAGTGGAGCCAGGAGAGAATGCTTGAGGTAGTTAGTCCTTCCTTCTCTTGGTCTGGTTTCCCTAATTATAGAACCAGGGACTTGAAATAAGTCTCTTAGACTTCTAAGCCCTGCATTGGCAACGCGGAAAAATTCCTGTTTCTAGGAGTGTAAAATAACGCACAGAATAACCCACAGTTAGGTATACTGGTTTTGAACTAGTTGATCTCTTTCCTTCAATTAGTATAACATATTAATCTATTTTATCCAGTAGGAGACTTCATCGACATTGTCCATTTAGTCATTTATTTATTTATTTATTCATTTATTTATTTTTGACGTTTATTTATTTTTGAGAGACATAGAGACAGGGCGTGAGTCGGGGAGGGGCAGAGAGAGAGGGAGACACAGAATCTGAAGCAGGCTCCAGGCTCTGAGCTGTCAGCACGGAGCCTGACATGGGGCTTGAACTCACAGACTGTGAGGTCATGACCTGAGCTGAAGTCGGACGCTCAACCGACTGAGCCACCCGGGCGCCCCCCATTTAGTCTTTTAAAGAATACTGGTTCCACATTCCAAGTTCCGTGTGCTGCTCTTTTCACCTGTTTCCTGCGATATTATTTCTGCCACCAAATGTGGAAGACCTTGTGGAACGGGTGAGCAGGGCTTAGTGTCAGGACTCGGAAAAGCTAGACACTCCTGGTCTGCTAATGTGAGATGGTACAAGTTTCTTAACTGATTTGTTACTTTTTTTTTTTCTATAGAGTAAAACGTTAGGTTTTCTTAGTTCTCAAGAAATGAAGTTCCATTTTCTAGTCGATCAGATATTAATAGCTTTGAACCTCCAAATGTTTTTCTTTTAATTGTTTGGAAGCAAATCTTTTTAAAGGCATTTCCATGCTTTCTGGAGGCACGCTGGACATCATTTAACGTTTTCTTGTCATGAATTACATCAAAGATTGCATAATTGGTATTTGCTTTTTTGAGTTCCTCGGGAGCTTAAAAAGAACCCTTTCTTCATCCCTTATTTGTAATCACTTTTTACTGTCATTAGTGTGTCTGTCTGTCCAAAACTGTTCTCCTCTCCACCTAAGTTCCACCTCTAATCTGCTGTGATCCTGGATCTCCAGTGCCAAGCTTATCAGATCGGCAGAAGCTCGAAGTCTCTTGGAGGTGCTTCTCATGGCCACCCTTTGGGCACAAATAGAGAAACTTGTTATAACTATTTTGCCTGGTTTTCATCTGGCTGGATAATGTGTTCCTGCACTTGAACTTGGTGGTCTTCCCTACAGGTTCTTTGAAGATGTAGTTCCAGCAGTCAGGAAATGGAGAGAGGCTGGAATGAAGGTGTATATCTATTCTTCAGGGAGTGTAGAGGCCCAGAAGCTATTATTCGGGCATTCTACAGAGGGAGATATTCTTGAGGTAGGTTACCGGATTACTTGGTTTTTTGACACAATCAAAGCGTGAAATAATGAATCTTAAAGGAGTTTTCTACAGTTATAAGCTAAATCAACATTCAGATCATTGCATGTATATATGCTAAGCAGGTGGTAAAGAGACATGGATAAGCTGGAGAATACGTTCGAGGAATGGGGGAACTGTTTGTGTGGAACCAGTCTTGGCATTGGAGGTTCTTAAGCTGTTGTGAATACGATCACCTGGGAGTTTGTTAAAAGCATAGATCCCTGGGCCATGCTTCCTAGCAGATCCTAATTGGCAGGTCTGGGATGTGGGGGGTCAGGAATATATAAATGTATATGTAATGCAGCTAATAAGATAGGAGCTGGCTTATAAATCAGCTACCTTGCCAACATTAGGGAATTGTCAACTCAGAGGAAACTAACGGCCCGCTTTTGGTTGTTTAAAGTATCAGGTAAGCGGTCCAATAGCGGCACATACCCCGTCCAAACACACGCACACTTCTCTCATGAAGCAGAGTGCAAGGTGGGTCCCTTTGTTTCTGGCGCTTTGGAGAGAGAACAGATTTTGTTTTAGCAGAAATCTAATTCTCTGTAAGAGAACCGGGCATGTTATTAAACAGTGATGCATTAAGGCCACCTCTTACATTTCTTGTAGATGAGAAAATTCCTGCCCGCTTCTCTGTCCCACCGACCCTACGCCCTCTGGAGGGTAGGGTGGTCAGTGGAAGAAGGCAAGGCATTTAGGACATGAAAAAGAAATGCCAGCTAACCAAATACAGGCTGAACTTAGTGATATTCGTAGGTCACTCAGCCGGCTATCTTTTAAATAAATATTCATTGAGCCTCTACTGTGCACAGAGAATACTTTGGCTTTGAGATTGTTGTATTCTCAATTTTAGTACTTTCCTGTGTTTTATCTTAGTTTAAATCAAATATTAAATCAGAAATAAAACCCTTTAATTATTGGTATACGGGTATCTGTAACTCCTCTGAATATAGATGTAAACTACTGTTTTGCTGTCTCTAATGGAACAGATAATAAGGTGATAGTAGCTAAGACACGATAATTACTGAATTCGGTGATAAAAACGTACTAAATGAGGCAGACTTGAGAAAGAAAGAAAATTGCAAAACCGATCTTAACTTTTTAAAAGTTAAAAAAAATCATAGTATTAATAGTACCTAAATTTGCCTTTGAGTAATTGTTAGACTTGTTTTTAGTTTGTGAAAAGTTCTGAAAATATTCAAAATATCACATTATAATAGCTGATCTTAAATGATCTTAACTTATTTTGGTTAGTGTTAGTTAAATAAGCAAGTTACATATTTTGATCCCAGTTATCTTTAAGATGGCAAGGATATATACTAGCTCTTGGGTAGAATTTCAAAATGTAAAATATGAAAGTTTCTTGAAAGTTAAGTAACAGCTTATCAATGAGACAGGTTAGAGAGATCTATTCATTCTGGGATCAAAGGACAGTGTTCAGGACCTGTCATCAGGAATGAAACGCAGTCCAATAAAGTGGGTTTTTGAGTACAAATAGGGTTTTAAGGATAGAAAGTAGGGCATGTATGTTTTAAAAGATTTTTGGATATAAAATTAATGTTTTTCAAAGAAAACTAAGTAAATTAAAACATGATCTTATATACATTGAATTGTTTACTTCCAAATGTTTATTTCTGTAAAATCTTACTTTATATTTCCTTTGTGTAGCCTCCATAAGGCTTTCAGGGATTATTTATTGAGGGGATGAAATCGCTGTGATTGTCATATGTCTCAGAGAAAATGGAGAGACAAAGGGGTCAGGTTGCAAGTGTATGACGTCAGTCTTGTCTTTCCCTTTGTGCAGCTTGTTGATGGTCACTTTGATACCAAGATTGGACACAAAGTGGAGAGTGAGAGTTACCGAAAGATTGCAGACAGCATTGGGTGCTCAACCAACAACATCTTGTTTCTGACAGACGTTACGCTAGGTAAGGAATTGGACTTTTTTTTTTTTTTTTTTTTGAGAGAGACAGAGCACATGCACGCATGAGGCAGGAGAGGGGGTGGTTAGAGAGAGAGGGAGAGAAAGAGAATCCCAAGCAGGCTCCCCACTCTCAGTGCAGAGCCTGATGTGGGACTCGAACTCTCAAACCATGAGATCATGACCTGAGCCGAAATCAAAGGTCAAGACACTTAACAGACTGAGCTCCCCAGGCGCCCCGAGTAATCTGACTTCTTATATCATATGTGCCAGGGTAACTGCTGGGCCTGGCAATACAAACGCATGGCCTCTGTAAAGAAAGTTTGTGTGGACTCTTGAAAAATGAAACAGGGTTATAAAAGGAAGTAGTGACTCAAATGACCCATGTTTCTCACCATTTACCCTTCCTTGGGGGTGTGCAGGGGCAAGTGGTACTGGAAAGACTAGATCTTCTCACTGTAACTCTTACCCATGGTCCGCCCCATCCTTCTGTACACACACACTCGCACGGATGAAATAGTAGAATAACAAAGGACAACTTAAGGGGTGTCATTGGGGAATGGAGCATGCAGACATGAGTATTAGGGTAGGTGCATGATTAGGGACATCAGCTTACAGTAGACCTGGTCACATGTATTTAAAGCAGTGAGCTACATACACTCAGCCAAAAAACCAAGAAGAAATAAAAAGCTAGAGGGGAGGAGAACTCTACATGGTTTGAGAGCTTTTGCGTCATTGTTGTTCCACTTGGTAAGTACTGCTCCCCCCTCCCCCCTGGTGACTAGGAGCCCCCTCTCCACCTTCCCTCAGGTGACCCCAGTCCGCAGGTGCTCCTCATGCTCTGAACCTCAGGACTTTCTCAGCATGATCCACTTTACCCACTATAATAGTACTGTATTATATGGGCTGTGTTAGCCAGATGCATCATTATTTTAAGGATTGAATCCACTGTACTGTATTGGTAATATAAGTGACTTCAAGAGTACTTTGGGCCAGATGGAAAGCTCACACTCCAGTTTCTGTGTACGAATGCAGATCCTCTAGAGAATTAGAGAAGGAAGTGGTAGTGAATGAGGAAACAAGCAGCGGCAGGTGAAGAGATAGTGGGTGCTGGGGGAAGGTTGGTCTCTGGTTCTTCTGTGAAAGCCTCTGCTTGGTAAGACTTTCCCAGACTCTCCCACCTGGTGCCAGCTGTTGATTGCATGCTCATTGTCCTTAGAGTTTTTGCATCTTCCAGGGGGGGTTACTTTTGGTGTGTTTATAATTGCACCTGTATTTGAGGGCAGTTCTTTTTTTTTTTTTTAAAGATTTATTTATTTTTGAGAGAATGCAAGTGGGGAAGGGCAAAGGTGGGGGGACGACAGAGAATCTGAAACAGACTTCCTCGCTGACAGCAGTTGAATCTGATGAGGAACTTGAAATTCATGAGCTGTGAGATCATGACCTGACCCGAAGTCAGATGCTCAACCGACTGAGCCACCCACACGCCCCAAGAGCAGTTCTTTATATTTGTTTCTTCTGTTCACCTTGGATTGGAAGTTTCACCTTCCATTTACCCCCAGAGCAGGACTTTGTGTATTGTGTGGCCGCCCTGACACGCTATTTCCGGGCTGGCACGCTGGGGAAGGGCATTAGGGAGAAGAGGTGGAGGGCTGGGTATTCTCTTGCCTAGTTGGCTCCATGTGACTCCAGGGCCCGTTGGAGGCAGCTACCAACAGTCTGCAGGTCATATCCCTCATTCTTGTCCTTTGAGAAACCCCCACCCACTAAGACTTTCAGAGATAGAGCCCAAAGGCAAACCCAAGCTGCTGACAAAGGTATCTCACCAGAAGTAGTGTGTATGAACTATATTCTCTCTCTGCTGCTGACCCTTGAGCTTTTGGTCTATTGCGTTAGGCAAGAGTTACGGATATCTAAGCAAGTACTGATTTGCTAAGTGGTTTTAAAAAAATCTTAACCAGCATAGATCACATGTAATGCCTTCCAAAAGTTATAATAATGTTTCCTAGAGAAAGAAGGACTTAATTTTACCTGACATGCAGTAGACATTCAGTAATTGTTACTATCTTTGTTAAATTTCAGGCTTGGTGAATGTAGACTGAAATTTTTGATCGAGGTGGATGGTACCAGATCATAGCCATTTGTTATCTCGAGTTTGAAAACTTAGCAGAGGTAGTGGGGATCAGCCCCTGTCTTGCATTTCCTGGCTTGGTCAGTTGTAAGAGTTTCTGCAAACTGTTGTCTTGTTTTTTCTGTCCTGGAAAACTTTACATTTACTGTCTGACTGCACCGAGGGGGAGGAAAGACAGATGTATAGATATACGACTTAAGCGTTTGCCGTGTAACTAGGTAGCCAGGCCACCTAAATGTACCGTCAACGGATATCCACCTCAACAACGGCGGTTTCACCTGTCTCTCCCCTGGACTGTAAATATACTGTGAATATTCGCCTGTCTCATTTCCCTATAGAAACTTCTACTGATTCAAAGCTATGGTTTACCTTGTTTTGCGAATGGCTTTTGGGGGTTTAGAGTGGGGGGGCGGGGAGGTTGCTCTACTGTCTACACAGGTTAAGGGCATGAAACACAGCAGGACGGATAATTTGCATACCTTTTACTTTATTTTGTTCCTTATGGAAAGGAGATAGGCCTTGCTCTGCTGAAGTTAGCTGGTTTAATCTGTGAATTGCTTTTCTGTCATTCATCGAAATGAATGGTTTGCCCTCTATTTAATTTCCTAGCACTTTGAATGATAAGTTTCTGCAGGCTTAGCATCAGAGATCTGCTTTGTGGCTGGAGCTCCCCACGTAGTCAGCCCGTCCCGAGCATTCTGGGACTCAGTGTGTTATGATCCTCAGACCTTTGCCTCGTCCCTCACTGGTGGTTACTACTAATAATTATAATCTCTTCCCTAGTAAGATCACATACAGGTTCTTCATATTCTTGTCTTAGCCACATTTTTTTCTAGTTGTTCTTATAATATATCTATAATTTTATGTCTTTTCTCTTTTCACTTAAGCGATTTCTTTAGGCTGCAGTCCCAGAAACTATTCCTAACTTTAGCAAATAGAGATAATCTCCAAGTTGGCCTCAAAACAAAATTGGCTTTCTCCAGGGCCTCTGCACGGAGGTTTTGTTCTTGTCCCTCATCTTCTGCCAGCTCCACACCCAGCGAGGCAGTAGGGCCAGAACTGGGCTCATGTGTAGCTGGGATGGGGCCAGGCAGCTGACTGCTTTCCTTGTTCTTTTCTATGATTTCTGATCCTGTGTTTTTGGTACCACATGCCCAGACTCCACTGCCAAGACAGAATGGAGGACTATTTGGTATCCCAAATAACATCTAAGTATGAAAGAGAGACCCTGAAAGGCTTTTTCCTCTTGGAGGAAAGGAAGGAGGCCCAGTGTATTAAGTCAATATTTTGCCAACAGGATAAATAGATGTTTAGGGACAACACTTGCCCGTGGTGATGCAGGTAAGAGGCTCAGTGTGCAGAAGCCGCTGGCTAGAGCCAGGTCCTGCGTGGATCATGATGGCTCAACTCATTTGAGATCCTGGGTTGCTAATCAAAAGGAAAGCTGTGCTTGAGGCAGTCAGGCTGGGAATTTGGGGTGAAGGTGTCTTCAGAATTTGCCTGAGGACAGAATTTCCACACAAAGAGGGGATTGTTGACAGGAACAGCAGAAGCTGGAGATTGAGGCGAGAACATGGAAGAAGCAGCTCTGCCCCATTTAGTCCTTCTGGGAGCTTCTTATCTCTCAGCACTGCTGCCCTTTAACCCACTCGGACAGTCCCAGCTGTTTTCCACAGGATAGGAAACGACTTGTGGTTTTGTATTGCATTAAATCTAAACTCCGTAGAATGTGTTTCAGTTCTTCACCAGTTTTACTCTGTCTGACCTGTGTGCTGTCTCCCACACTCACTCACTCTATTCTTCCAATATTTATACATGGCTTTATGTCTGCCCAGAATGCCTCCTCTCTTGCCAGTTTTCTTTCCTTGAAACTTCTGATCAAAATTTACTCTCTGTGCTCAGAAGTCATTTGTTAGGTTGCAGATCCTAATTCAGTAGTTCCATGTTGGGAATTCGAGATTCTGCATTTCTAACAAGCTTCCAGGTGGTTACCCCTATAGGTCCATAGACCACACTTGGAGTAGTACTGCTCTAGAGCAGGAGTTGCCAAGCTTGTTCTGTAAAGGGCCAGATAGTGTATTTTAGGCTTTGCAGGCCCTACAGTCCCTGTTTCTACTCTTAAAACTCTGTCCTAGTAGCCATAGACAATGCACAAATGAATGGGCATGGCTGTGTTCTAATAAAACTTTATTTACGAAAGCACGTGGTAGGTCATAATTTTTTCACCCTTGTTCTAGAGCACAGACCATAGAGTCAGGTTGACACTTTGAAACTTTAGGTCTACCACGAGCTAGCTCTCGCTTTCCGTGTCTGTAGAATGGTGATGGTAATACTAACTACCTTAGGGTCGTTATAAAGATTTAAATGAGAATGGGAGCTCCACGAAGACAGGAGCTTCGTTTTGTTCATATGTGTCTGTTCCTAGAATAGTACCTGGCACATAGTAGGTAGTAAACTAATATAAGGTATTAGCTGTTATCTTTCACATGGAAACAATGGAGAGAGGAATGTAACCCAAGGCATATTAGAGCTATCCCCTGCTATACCTAGTTTACCTAGTTTTACTTCACTAGTCCTATGTTCACCCCTGTCCACATGCAGTCACTGATCTTAAGCTACTCACTAAGTCTAATGAGAAGAGAGGCAACAGATCCTAACATGTCAATTCATATAGTCATGATAGAGCTAAATACACGGTGTTAAAGGGGCACATAGGATGCTTTAATACACATGGTAGGAGTTCTGGAAGATAAGATATTTGAGCTGAATTTGGAAGAGTAGGAATATTCCAGACAAGTGACAGCTGGAATTTGGCCTGATTGGATCGTGGGCTTCCATTTGTCCCATCTCTGCCTAACTGGTATTATTATGGACAGCCTAGCCTGCCTTTTGGGAAATGCTCAGTTTTCCGTGGGACCAATGAGAGGGAACGGAGGAAAGTCGTGGACAGAACATGCTCTTTCCTTCTGCATTCCATAAGTACTTAATAAAAGCTCGGGAGTCTAGGGTACACTATACACTATACACTGGGACAGGGAAGTCTAAACCATTCTAGTCTGTCAGGTACAGTTTTATGTTTAAATAAACAAACAAACAATAAAACTCTATTATGGAAACATTAAAAGTTACATGAAAGAGAATAATGTAGCCAGACCCCCATGTTGCCATCCTCTAGCTTCAACAATGATCATATCAGGGCCAAACTTGTTTCCTAGTTTTCCACATCCCCACAATTACTTTGAGGCAAATCTCAGACATCATATTGTGAAGTCTCTGACTCATACTTCGATTTTCACAGAGGCCAGTGCTGCTGAGGAGGCGGACGTGCATGTCGCTGTGGTGGTGAGACCCGGCAATGCGGGACTGACGGATGACGAAAAGACTTACTACAGCCTCATCACATCCTTCAGCGAACTGTACCTGCCTTCCTCAGCCTAGAGGAGGACCAGCCTGTCCTCGCAGAGTTGTCCCCGTAGTCTAGCTGTATTCCCATGGTAAAAGTAACTTACTTAGAAAAGACATATATGCACACACACAGGTACGCACGTGTATATATGTGTATGTTTAAATTGCCTTCCACGGGCACATAAGTGAAAAAAAAAAATCTCAGTTCAGTGAAAAGGAAACTTATTTAAAGATGCTTTCTATGTAGAAATTGTTTGAAACCACAACCCTAACCCCGACTAAGGGCAAACTATAGCTGATTGAAGAATTACTGCAGTAGAGATCACACGTGTTAGGTTTGTCAAGCCGTGTACCAAAATGGAAAGGTAGGGTTGAGAAGTTATTCAGAAGCCTTGTTGTTTTAAAAACTGGAAGTATTTCAGACTTTTTCCCAACAATAATTCACTCCCCGTTTGAATTATGAGTTAGAAAATTGCGACAGCTGAATTTCAAAATGTTAGCCTCCCTCTCTACAAAAGTCAAAGCCATTTGTTTCTGCTCCAAAAGAGGGCAAACCTGGGAAGGGAAACTCATTGAGTCTTAATGACGCAAGCATCTCTTTCCGAGGAAACTTGCTCATCCTCGTGGCGGCCCCAGCGAACGGTTGCCTTCCCAGTGAAAAAGGCGCACTGACGTAACAGCTAAAACAGGAATGTGGTTCTTAGTGTTTAACAGAATAGCCCTAATCCTGCCAGTTGTTATCATCATGCGTTTTATAGTTGCCTTTCTAACTACTTTTTAGCAGTTCGAGAATATATGTTGCTATTTACTATTGAAAAACAAAAGGTTTACTGAAATCACTCGAGAAGACCCTTCTAGAAGAGCCCTAATAATGTAATATTTTCCTCTGAAATGGATATGAAGAGTGTAAATTTTATAACAGCATTATTTATCCTGGTTCAATCCTAATGGGATGTCATGTCAGTTTCATGTTGTGATTAATAAAAACATTTGCTTCTTCACTCAGTTTTGTGTAGGTTCCTGAACCATGCCACCGATTGCTGTAGGCAAAAGAGAAACTGAAGGGAGATTGAAAAAATAAGAGCATTTATTTTTTTGCCTGAACCTTGTGGATATGGGTGTGTGTGTGTGCGTATGTGTTTTAATGCAATGCCCTTGGAAAATCATTGACTATTATTTGAGTTATATACACGTTTATGACCTCATTAGTTATTATTTCATTTGGATAGTAAGCATTCATGTTATGAGTGGTGTTTCTTAGATTTTTGAGAATCATACATTTGAGGTATATAAAATAATGTTTGAAGGAGGCAAGTGTTCTCTTAGTAAAGAAAGAGAATTGAATCTGGAGCAATAATTTTGGAAATGCTTTGAGTAAGAAACAGATTGCAAATATGAGAGGACAGGGAATATAAAAGATTTCATGTTGATAACTTTTATCTTTAGTGACTAATTAAGAAGTCTAAGGACTATGAAAATATAGAAGGGTAGTAAAAGGGAAATGAGTTTAAGTAAATCTTAGAAATGGTAGTAATTTGTAAATGATAAAGCCACAAATGGCAATAAAAGGATGAACTTCCTACAGGTTTTGAAAAAGCTCATGAGAAGATGACAGAAAAGATGTCTCTTAATGCCAGTAAAGGAATAATTGGAAAAGTAAGGAAGATATGAGAGAAAATTGTGCACCAGAGTCTACGTTACAAAGGAATTAAAGGAAAAGGGTGCTCAATACGAAGCCGGCAGAGAATTGGGGTGGAGAGGTGTAGGCTGTTTGGACTGCTCTAACAAAATCCCGGGACTTGGGTGGTTTATTTCTCACAGTTCTGGAGGCTGGGAAGTCGTAAGATCCCAGTGCTGGCAAACTCATTGTCTGGTCAGAGCCCATTTCTTCACAGACCAAAGTCGTTTTTCTGTTACCTCGTGTGGTGCAAGGGATGAAGGAGCATTCTTGGGCTACTTTTTTTTGTTTGTTTACTTATTTATTTTGAGAGACAGAGCATGAGCAGAGGAGGGGCAGAGAAGAGAGGGAGAGAGAGAATCCCAAAGAGGCTTCAAGCTGCCATCACAGAGCCCAATGTGGGGCTCTACCCCACAAACTGAGATCATGACTTGAGCTGGAATCAAGACTTGGATGCTTAACCGACTGAGCAACTCAGGAGCCACTTGGGTGCTTTTAAAAGGGCACTAATCTGGGCTGCCATAGTGGTTCAGTTGGTAGAGCATGCGACTCTTGGTTTTGGGGTCGTGTGTCAGAGCCCCACGTTGGGCATAGAGATTACTTAATATATATATACACATAAGGGCACGAATTCTATCCTTTGGTTCCGCCAAAGGTCCCACCTTTAAATACCATCAATTTTGGAGTTAGATTCCAACATGGATTTTGAGGGGGACACAGATATTCAGTCTGTAGGAAGAGGCATTTCCTGTCTGTGATGAAAAGAGTACCAGAAAAACTATAATTCATTTTGAGTAATTGAGGATGGAAATAGATTCAGGAATAAAGAGAAAGTTCCATTATTAGATTGAGTTTGTCAGAAGAGGATGTGAAAGGAAGGGAAAAAGAAGAATGTTTCTTAAACCCCAAGAAACTCATTCACCATTAAATGTGATGGAAAAAGGATCTCAGGAAGAACTCGAGGTATAAAGTAGGTAGGTCGTGAGGGGGGAAAAATGCCTAGGTAGCCGGTAGTGAGGTAGATGGTGAATCTGGAAAAATTCATGGTCCTTAGTAAGGGAAGGAGGAAAAATCTCACCTCTGGGAAGAACAAAGGCACTAAATTTTGTCAGCATTCTGTTTGCAGAGAATATAGGGAACAAAGACTTCTTAAAACTGTGGCCGTGTTAATTCCCGTTTGTTAATCCACATCTTCTCCTTCGGTGGTGCTCTTTCTCACAATGCCACTGATTCCTGGTCTTGGATCAGAACTCTAGTTGATTCCCTAAAGTTTTGTTTTGTTTTATAAGATTTTATTTTCAGAGTTTATTTTGGGAGAGAGAGAATGTGAGAGAGCCAGAGACTGCCAGTGGGGGAGGGGCAGAGAGAGAGAGAGAGAGAGAAAGAATCCCAAGCAGGCTCTGCACTGTCAGCACAGAACCTGACGGGGCTCCAACTGTGAGATCATGACCTGAGCTGAAATGAAGATAAGCTGACACTTAACTGACTGAGCCACCCAGGTGCCCCTAAAGATTTTATTTTTAAGTAATTTCTGCACCCAGCATGGGGCTCAAACTCAACCCGGAGATGGAGTCACAAACTCTACCAAATAAGCCGACCAGGTATCCCCAAAACCTTAAATTGATTTCTTAGAAGGGAATCCTCAGACAAAGGGGCTTCTCTAATCTTATCAGCATTTCTAGAGTATCAGGGCTTTCTGTTTAGCCTTCTGGAAGGCTGGCCTTAGTTGCTAAAGTCGCACAAAGAGATGGAGAGCCCCTGGCATATTGCAGAGACAGGTGCACAGCAGCCTTTGCCCAGCAGATGGTGCTGTTGACACAGACCTTATCAAGTGTGAGGCCCCCAGATGGAGCTGAGAGGTGGCATTTAGAGAGAAAAATGAGTATAGTTCATTATCCTTAAAAGCCTGTAGCATGATGATGCAAGAGTCAGAATAGTTTGGAAGAAATGGCAATAATCCTGAATGAAATCCACTAATATTCCTCTTCCCCTTTTATTCCCTAAGGCACATAAAAAAAACAAACGAAAGCCCAGAATGGTCATTTTTGAATAGCCAGTTTTTCCAACAGCAGTGTTAAAAAGGACTTGTTTTCAGGTTTTTAAAATTCCCATCAGAGTACAAAGTCGAATATAATATGTGCCCAGTTTATTATCCCACCACTTGAGCCCCAGATGGGGAAGACTAATTTGCAGTTTTTGCTAACACATTGGAGTAACCAAGAGGAGTAGAATTCACTTTCCTTGCCCAAGTTACGTAGATTTAGCCCAAGTTATTCATTCAGATATTGATAGTGAGATATGTGTTAAAAATATATGTATGTGGGGTGTGTGTGTGTGTGAGTGGACGCGCATGCATAAAAGAAATCCTGGGGGAGAAATGCACAAACTGTTAACATTTGTTCCACTTAAGGGCCTCTATAATGTGGCCTGGATCTGCTATCAGGGGTCAAAGTCCTGTCCTGCTCCCAAGTCCATCCGTTCTTGGGGGAGGCAGTCTGTAAACAGTGAACAACAACGAAGCCATGAGACGTGGCCACTTAAGAAGAGTCTGTTGATAGCCTCGGCAGAGCTCTTAGTTTCCAACATGAGGGAACAGGTTCAGGAGAGAAGCGAGCAAAGGTGATGGAAAAGGATTGGGCACCAAGGATCAAGGAACAGAAACCAAGAGAGTGGCAGGACAGCCCAGTGAAGAAGGGGTCGCTCGGGCTCAAGTGCCAGTAAGAATTCAAGGGAGTTGCAAACGAACGGCAGTGGTCCTTGGACGACACAGGTGCAGTCTCTGCAGCAGTGGGTACAAAAATTGAGAAGGGAATGTGAGGCCAAAGGTTTATCAATTTGGTTTGTATCAAACAAAATTGTTTGTTTTCCAAGAACAAACAATTTGTTTTCCAAGAACCAATTTTCGGTTTTATTGAGTCTCTATTTTATTTATCTCCACTCTGATTTTTCTTTCTTTCCTTCTGCTTGTTTGCATTTAGTTTGCTCTTAGCTAGTTCTTTAAGGTGGGAGATTAGGTTATTGCTTTGAGATCTTTCTTCTTTTTCAATGTAGTCATAGCTTTATGTTGGTCTCCCAGCACTGCTTTCACCGCATCCCGCATCCCGTAGGTTTGGTATGTTGTGTTTTGGTTTTCATTGTCTCAAAGTGTTTTCTAGGTGTTTTTTTTTTTTTTTAAGTTTATTTATTTTGAGAGAGAGAGTGAGCGAGTGTGTGCGCACATGGTGTGTGCAGAGGAGGGGCAGAGAGGGAGAGAATCCCCAACAGGCCCCACGTTATCAGTGCAGAGCCATGAGATCATGACCTGAGCCAAGATCGAAAGTTTGACTCGTACCCGACTAACCCACCCAGGCGCCCCTCAAGTGTTTTCTTTCTTAAATTGGAGGGGGGGCCTGGGGGAGGGGCAGAGGGAGACACAGATCCGAAGCGGGCTCCAGGCTCCCAGCTGTCAGCATGTAGCCCGAGGCAGGGCTCAAAGTCACCAACCATGAGATCATGACCTGAGCCAAAGTCAGACGCTCAACTGACTAAGCCCCTCAGTCAGTGTTTTCTAATTGTCCCTTGTGATTTCATCTTTGACCTGTTGGTAATTGAAGAGTGTGTTGTCTGAGTTCCACGTGTTGGTGAATTTTCTAAATTTCCTTCTGTTATTGATTTCTCATTTGGTGCCATTTACTTAGTGAACATACTTTGTGTGATTTTGATCGTTTAGAATGTATCGAGATTTGTTTTGTGGCCTAACATATGGTCTGTTCTGGAGAATGTTCTTTGTGCACTGAAGGAAAATGTGTGTTGTGCTGCTGTTGGGTAGAGTGTTCTCTAGGTGCTTGTCAGATCTGGTCGGTTTTATAGTGTAGCTTGAGTCTCTGTTTCCTTACTGGTCTTCTATGTAGTTTTTCTGTCCATCATTGAGTGTGGCATACTGGATCCTCCATCTATTACTGTTGACATATTTCCCTTCAGTCTTGTCTGGTAATAAGATACAGAAGTTTGCTCCCATCCAGCTTTACTCTCCCCCTGCTTATGTGGTGGTCCAGGTGACATCTTTGAAATTTTTTTTAAGCTTTATTTATTTTGAGAGAGAGAGAGAACATGAGCAGGGTAGGGGCAGAGAAAGGGAGAGAGAATCCCAAGCAGGCTCTGTGCTGCCGGTGACACAGGGCTCAAACTCACGAACCATGGGGATCATGACCTGAGCCAAAATCGAGAGTTGGAAGCTTATCCGACTGAGCCACCCGGGGCCCGGGACATCTTTGTACATTGTGTGCCCATCGCCAGATTTATAATTACTGGTCCAGGTAGTGTCTTAAATCAGGAGAAAACAAAGGAGTTACAAGCAACAAATACATTTATACTTTCTTTTAATATTGACCCTAATGTATTAGTTTCCTGGGGCTTCGAAGTACTACTAATAGGGTGGCTTAAAGAGACAGAAATGTATTCTCTCACAGTTCTGGATGCCCAAAGTCTAAAATAAAGGCGTTGGCAGAGTTGGTTCCTTTTGGAAGCACTGAAGGAGAATCTGTGCCATGCCTCCGAGCTTCTGGTGACAGCTGAGGATCCTTAGCCTTACTTGGCTCGCAGAGCCGTCATCGCTCCTGTCTCCACCGCCGTCGCCATGAGGCATTCTCCCTGTTTCTCTGCGTCTTCGTTCGCCTGGCTGTCCCGTAAGCACTTGGGTCATATCGGATTCGGGGCTTACCCTACTCCTCCATCACGACCTCATCTTAACTATTTACATCTGTGATGATTCTGTTTCCAAATAAGGACACATTCGGAAGTTTTGGGGGAGTAGGACTTCAGCTTATCTTTTTGGGGCGACACAATTCAACCCATAACACCAGGGATATGTTAGAGCTTTCCAAAACCATTACTTGCCAAAGCATCTTATTCTCTGCTCTTTCCTCTCTAGCTTCTTGATTAGTCCTCTGTTTGCCCCAACTGTTCTCCATTGTTCCAGGGAGCTGTGACTAACGCATCTGCCTTGTAAGTGTTTTTGACAAATGCCTTTGGGTAGCTGCTTCAGCACTGGCAGAATTCTCAGTTACCCAAGATGAAGGTGAACCCTTTGAGCCAGTACTCCAAGGAGACACCAAACAGGCTGCTATGGACCGAATTGGGTTTCTCATGCCCCCCACCTCTGTCCCTCTCAAATTCGTATGTTAGGAAGCCCTAACCTCCCAGGTGACTATTTGGAGATAGGGCTTTTAGGAGGTAATTGAAGTTAAGCGAAGTTATATGAGCGGGGCCCAAATTGAATGGGACTGATGTCTTTATAAGAGGAAGAAGAGACACCAGGGAGCCCTTGCCAAAAATCAAATCAGCCGGAACTTTTATGCTGGACTTCTCAGCCTCCAGAAGTGTGAGATAACAAACTTGCATTATTTGAAACACCCTGTTTGTGGTACTTTGTGATAGCAGCCCAACCTGACTAACACACAGTTCAGACCCACAATTCCCAGTGAATGAGATCCATTGTTCTCCCGGTACTCTTTTCCGTGCTAGAAATAGAGGCTGTTACTTTCGAGGCCACCACTGAGCTGGGGGCCTGGAATGTGAGCAGGGTAAGTAACAACACAAAGCTCTCTATTTTTCCTGAGATTCAGCTAGGTTTTTTTCTTTCTTTTCTTTTTTTTTTTTTTTAAAGCTTATTTATTTTGAGAGAGAGAGAGAGAGCACGCACAAGTGGGGAAGGAGCAGAGAGAGAGAGAGAATCCCAAGCAGGCTCTGCACCACCAGCGCAGAGCCCGATGTGGGTCTCGAACTCATGAACTGCAAAATTATTACCCAAGCCAAAATTGGATGCTCAACCGACTGAGCCACCCAGGTGCCCTCAGCTAGCTTTTCTCGATTAACATTCCCCCTGGTTCCTATGAACTTTCACTTAGTTTTCAGAATTCTGAAAGCATTGATTTTGGTGGGTTTTGCCAGTGTGTATATTGGTGTTTGGAGGGAAGGACTTTGGTGTTCCTTACTCCTCCATTTTCACTGCTGTCTTTCCACATGCTCTGTTCACACCGACTTTGACACTCCTCTCACCAAGGGGGGGGCGAGTATTCTGTCATCTTGAGTCTGCGCGGGGGGCTTAGGACTGCTCCAACCAAAGAGGACAACCGAGGTGATGCTCTGTGACTTTCCAGGCGAAGGTATAAAAAGGCTACAGCTCCCATATCCCTTTTTCAGGAGCTGGGGTTGGGACACTTGCCCTGGGGAAGCCAGGTACCACGCTGTGAGGGAGCCCAAAGTCACTCCCGTGGAGAGACCAGGTCAACAGGAACCAGGGCCCCAGGCTGACGGCCGGCCTCAATCTTCAGACACAGGAATAAATTAGCCTTCAGACACTTCCAGCCTCCAGCCCTCGAGTCTTCCAGCTGAGACCCAGACATCATGGAGTAGAAAAGAGCTGTCCCCGCTGTGCCCTGTCTGAGTTTCTGACCCACAGCATCTGTGAGCATAATAAATAGTTATTTTATGCTCTTGCATTTTCTGGTAATTTGTTCAGCAATCACAGTAACTGGAACAGTCTCCGAGTGAATTAAATGGTGCCAGGCGGCGGGCGGCCTTTCTCGTCCCTTTCAGTATAGCTGGGCTGTGAAAGGGCTGTGCTCAAGTTGTGTTCAGGAGCATCGAGATGATCTCATTAGTCACCCTTCCCTCCGCCGACACAGTGGCATCTCTTGTTCTAAATTTTGCAAGTGCCACCATCTTCCCAATTATCCAGGGCCGGAACTGCAGAATGTTGGATTCTTCCTTTCCCTTCCCCCTCCTGACATAGGCAACAAGTGGGGTCCATTGTCTTCTTCCTAGTGCCTTGCAAATGGGTTCCTTCCATCCCATCCGTAACAGAAGTATAGATGTGATATGGAAGTCCCTTGTATTTAGAGACCACTGGCTCCTACCAGGGCAACGCAAAACGCGAATCGC
Organism: Paguma larvata; assembly: GCA_030068075.1. Classification (NCBI taxonomy): domain Eukaryota; kingdom Metazoa; phylum Chordata; class Mammalia; order Carnivora; family Viverridae; genus Paguma; species Paguma larvata. The sequence continues at coordinate 130,928,204 of CM057823.1, read as the reverse complement.
CCAGTCTCGGCCTCTGGAGTACTGCTAGTCCATCAATCCACTTTGTTCCTGTGTTCGGTCCAAGCCCTTCTCCTCCAGCTCCTCTTACCTGTCCCTGGCTGCAAATCTAAATTTGGCTTACAGAAATCGAGTGGTGTTAGAGAGTATTCTAATTTTGACTGTTAAATAAATCCCTCTGTTCTGCTTTCTATGCAAATACTCATTCAACAACTTACAGCTTTATCTTTGCCCTGACTCAAACAGCATTTGGAGGGAGAGTTTTTGATGAGTTAAATTTAAAAATCTGGGGGGGCACCTGGGTGGCTCAGTCAGTTGAGCGTCCGACCTCGGCTCAGGTCATGATCTCGCAGTCTGTGAGTTCGAGCCCCACGTCGGGCTCTGTGCTGACAGCTCGGGGCCTGGAGCCTGCTTCACATTCTGTGTCTCCCTCTCTCTCTGCCCCTCCCCCACTCATGCTCTGTCTCTCTTAGTCTCAACGATAAACAAACATTAAAAAAAAATTTTTAAAAATCTGGGAAGAGCTTCCAGGGTCGGCTCAGCTTCTTGTCTTAAAAACATGAAATATATGCAGTTTTCATCAGGCAAGGACCTAGCCAGCCCCACTATTTCATTTTTGAAGCTGCCTGAGAGGAAGTCCGGTACACACACAGAGTTTGTGTAAGGATTATTTCAGGCCCTATTAAGAATGTGCGTATTTAACATGTACTAGTAACTGCAGACATTATAAGAAATAACCCTTTTTATAATCTAGAACTTCCTCCTTAGACACAGAAAGCTGTTTGCTATGAGAAGCCAGAGGATAATTGCATCCTCTGAAATCTGACCACATTACCATTGTTTCCTAAAAGCCTTGTGGAGCAGCCCATATTTAAGAGATTAAATCTTTAAGAAAGAGAGAAAAGGAAAAGAGGGGGGCAGCTACCGCCGTTCATTTATTTTGAAAGTATTTATTAAGCACTTAACTCCGTGCCGGGCACTGTTGTAGTCGCCAGGTCTGTGACAGACCCGGGTCCTGGGGCTCTCTAAAGCTGCAGAAATTGACAAGAGGCCAAAAGGGAATTCCAGGCAAAGCTTTCATTAGGGCCCATGCAGGAGGGAGGCAGCATAAAGGGAAAGTGTCCTTCAGGCTGACTCTCAGAACAAAGGCCGGTGAGAGTTTTCCAAGGGGCTGAGATGGGAAAGGGGTGACATCAAAGCATGTTGGGGTGGGGAGGTCCAGGAGGTTGGGTGTGCAGGCACAGTGGACACAACATGTTTCTACATGCATCGCATGTCTCATTAGCATGTTAGATCTGGGCATGATTTTTAGTATTATAATGAGGAAGAAAGTAGGTAAAAGTTCAGTACTGGGGGCCATCTTGGCACAGACTGGTTTGGTCCAGTCTTTTGTTTGTTTAATTCTTTTTTTTAATGTTTATTTTTGAGAGAGAGAGAGCTTACGCAGAGGAAGGACAGAGAAAGCCAGAGACACAGAATAGAAAGCAGGATCCAGGCTCTGAGCTGTCAGCACAGAGCCTGATTCGGGGCTTGAACCTACAAACCATGAGACCATGACCTGAGCCGAAGTCGGATGCTCAACTGACTGAGCCACCCCGGCACCCCTGGTTTGGTCCAGTCTTGATGAGTCTTCATAGTGAGCGTTCCTGCAAGATATTAGCATTCAAGGGGCACAGAGTTTTAGCTATCCTAGATAGAGGAGGTAGTACTCAGGGGCATTGCTATGCAGGAACGCTGGAATTCGGCAATCAAGGTTGAGGGGATCTGAGTCCAGGCCCTGCTCTGCCTCAGGTACATGACAGGAAAAAAATCTCTGCCCTCAAAACAAACAAAATCCCTGTCCTCATGGAGCATTTTACATTTTAAGGGTAGAGCGAATGAGATGATAAAATAAGTAAAATGTGTTCGCGTTATGCATGTTAGAATTGTAAGTAATCTCAGGACCATGTTTCGAAGGTCGGGCTTGAGTTTTAGAGGTCAGGTAGGCCTCGCCAAGAGGGTAACATTGGAAGAGGGAAGAGGGTGAAAGATTTCAGCAAGTGCAAAAGTCCTGAGGTCAGAGCATGCCTGGCTGTTGGAGGAACAGAAGAAGGCTGAGGGACTGGAACAGAGGGAATGAAAGGTGGAAAGGCGGGTCTTACTTGCCCTTGCAGGGCGTTTTAGTGATTGGGGTTTTCAGTTTAAGCACAAGAGAAGCCATTGGAGGGTTTTAAGCAGGGGAGCGATGAACTTTTAACAAGACCATTTTGCCATATTGATGGCAGTCTGATGGGAGCAAATGATGGAAGCAGAGAGACTAGTTTTTGTGGGCTATTATAAAAGCCCATGAGAGATGGCAGGAGCGTGGATCACAGGGTAGCAGCACATGGATTCTAGAATAGTGTGAAGATTGAGCAGACCGGATTTGCTGACAGATGGGGTGTGTGAGAGAATGAAGAGCTCCTTTAAGATGACCTATTTAAGGTTTCACTCGGAGCAACTAAAAGATGAGTTGTCCTTAACTTAGATGGGAAGACTCTGGGAGGCACGAGTTTCAAGGGATAAGATGAAGGCTTATGAAACTTGGGATGAAAGAGGAGATGTCACAAAGTAGGTGACTATACAGGAAAGAAGTCTGTGCTGGTGAAGTTGGCGATATTTAAAACGAGAAGATGGATGAAGTCCCCAGCACAGTGAATGTAGAAAGGAAGGGAAGAGAGATCCAAGGACTGGAGCATGGGACACTCCAGTGTGAGGGTGTCAGGTCAGGGAGAAGGCCCAGCAAAGGAGGTGGTGGTGTGGACAGTGAAGCAGGAGGCAAATTAAGAGGGAACGATTTCTGGAAACCAAGCGAAGAACGTGTTTTAAGCAGAGAAGGGGAGAGGGACTGATCAAATTCTGAAGTATTACTTATGGGTCTAGATAAGGTAATAAAAGGACTAACCATGGTATGTAACATCACAAGGTCTCTGAGTAAAACAGTTCCATGAAATGGTAGGAGCAAGAGCTCCAATGATTGGGGTGGGTTCAAGAGAGAATTGGGACAGAGGGCCTACAGATAGCAAATGGGACTTTTTTTCAATCTTTTTTTTTTTTTTTTTAAGTAATCTCTATGCCCAAAGTGTGGCTTAAACTCATGACCCTGAGATCAAGAGTTGCATGGTCTACTGACTGAGCCAACCAAGCGCTCCATGACTTTTTTTCCCCTAAGTTCTATTATTTAAGTAATCTCTACACCCAACGTGGGACTTGAACTCATGACCCGAAATTAAGAATTGCACGCTCCGCTGACCGAGCCAGCCAGGCGCCCCGGGGATTTTTTTATTTTTAAGATAGAAGAAATAAAAGCATATTTTATGCTGAGAAAAGATCTTTGATCTTCCAGTGAGGAACGTAACTTCCTCGCCCATACTCCCTTCTTTGGACTTCATATTTGGATATTTGCTATTTCTTGGAAGAGTGTAATTGGAATCTGAATTGATATGAAGCTGAGGATTGTGAAATCCAACTTATTTCATGTGCGGAATTCTTCTCTCCCCTCAAACTCTTTCCCTTGCTCGGGGGAAACACAATGTAGATGGGGTCAAGATTGTCCTTGGCTTCAGTGGCATTGCTTTTCTCTCATTTATTGTTTGGGTGGCTCTTCGTATTTGTCATTTGGGGCTCTATCTCAACTCCATAGAGAGCGCCTTTCCCCTATTTCTGTATGATGATGGTTCTTTACTGATTCTTTGTTACTCCTGCTTCAAGGCAATGACAACCAAAGAAGTCTTAAAAACTTAATGTGAACCCTGTGGGAGTCACCAGGTGGTTCACAAAAATGTTCCTTACACAGTGAGAGAGCGGCTCTCAGATATGACTGTGCAGTCTGCCCTCACCAATGAATCGTAAGCTAAGTGACGTCACTTCCTAGCAGAATCTTTAAGGACCAGTGAGCAGTCTGCCGCGGTTTCTTGGCGGTCAGCAATTGTGGTGGAAGCACATGTTGAGATAAAGCCCCTACCAGCCAGGGTCTGAGTCCTCGCCCTGAGCATGGCCCCCTTGCTAGCCCTGGAAACACATCTAGTACGAGAAATGAAGCTTAGTTTTTTTTGTTTTACCTGGGTACAGAAAAACCCAACCTATCCTGACTGGCACAATGCCTAAGCAAAAATAAACATCCGTGTTCCACTCTCCATTACAACCAGCAGACTACAAAATCCAGGTAATGAAAGTTTTACTTTCCCGTATCAGCAGCAAAGAAAACCCAGTAAATAACACAGGTGGTAAAACTTCACCTCACTTGTCAGTTCTCCATTAAATAAAAAACAATTGAACCTTTAAAACATTAACATCGTTTCAAAAATATTTCTCTCTTGGGGTGCCTGGGTGGCTCAGTCAGTTAAGCATCTGACTCTTGGTTTCGGTTCAGGTCATGATCTCATGGTTCGTGAGATCGAGACCGAGTTGGGCTCTGCACTGACAGCATGGAGCCTGCTTGGGATTCTCACTCTCCTTCTCTCTCTACCCCTTCCTATTAACATTCTGTCTCTCTCTGAAATTAATTAATTAAAAAATAAATAAAAATATTTAGTTAGGAGAGAACTTTTCTTCAAGAGACCTAGTCAGACTACCAAAAGTTCGGTGTATTTCAAACTTTGTTCCCCAGACCATCTGTATTAGATCCTCTAGGGGTGCTCATTTCAAATGCAGATTCCCTGGTCTTGGCCTCTGAGAAGAATCTCGTTGTTCTTAATTTCTAGAAAGTTCTGTAATCTTGATCTGTATTTATATGTGTGGTACAACACAAAAATATATTTGGTCTTTGTCCTAGGTTCCTGGCACAGAGCTGCTAAACCTTAAAATCCCCTGAATGATAGGAGTGACTTTTGTTTCATAAGGAGCCCGAGTTTACGCTAATGAAGTCACTTATGGCGGGGGGGGGGGGCCCCCCGATAGCCTCAGGATTGAGCTGGTCACCAGAAAGACCAAGTGATTAGACCTCCTGACTGGCCTCCGGAAGCAGACAGAAGGAGGATGTTGGAAATTGAGCTCTATAAATTTTTTTTTCAAAACCTTTAAATGTTTATTTGTTTTTGAGAGAGAGAGACAGAGCGTGAACAGGGGAGGGGTAGAGAGAGAGGGAGACACAGAATGCAAAACAGGCTCCAGGCTCCGAGCTGTTCGCACAGAGCCCAACGCCGGGCTCAGACCCAGGAACCTCAAGATCATTGTCCCAGCCAAAGTCGGACACTCAACTAATTGAGCCACCCAGGCACCCCGAGCTCTATAAACTCTTGAACAGGGAGATTCAGAGGACTTCTGGGTCAGTGAACACATCCTAATGCTGGGAGGATGGCATGCTCCTGTATCCCTCCCCTTTCTTGCCTCATCTTTCTCTTTCATTTGGTTGTTCTTGGGTTCTATCCTTTATAATAAGCAGGCAAATGGACGTAGTGTTTTCTGGAGTTCTGGGAGCAATTCTGGCAAATTATCCAACTTAAAGGGGAAGGGAGTGGTGGGAACCTCCCTAACTTTATAGGCAAGTTGGACAGAAGTGTGGGTAGCCTGGGACCCAATACTTGTGACTGGCATCTGAAGTGAGGGAGGGCAGTCCTGTGGGACGGAGCCCTTAAACCTGAGGGGTCTGACAATAACTCTGGGTTGTAGCAGAATTGAACTGAATTGTAGGACATCCAGTTGGTGTCCAAAGAACCAGAGAATTGGTTTTTGGTGTTGGAAAACACCTTAGAAATAGGCTACCAACGTCACACTGAAGTACATTTTCAACAGAATATCTGATGGAGTTTACGCATGCTTCGACATTACAGAAGAAATGTTAGCGTACAAGACAAATCATACTTCTGCATAAAAGAATTTTATTTAGTGGTCAGATCCCGATGAAGAATGCCAGTCATTGCTTGATTCTGCTAAAATGTGCTATTAGATATACTCTTAAGAAAGTGTACAGTGCATCACCAAAAGCTGTTTAATTTGGATTGTGTAGAGTAAAAGAAAACTTCATAAATCCTTGTTTTCTGATAAAATCTTTAAAATATAAAAATGAAAAAACAAACCCAAAAGCAGTATTCCAAAATAATAAATGTCACCTTGGACTATTTACAGTAAGATGCCTTTTTCCTACGAGGATGCTCTCTGCTTGATTCTTTTCCTCACGTGGTACCTACATCTTGTAGGTTTTCTCACCCCCGCCTGACCCTTCTCGAGGATTCTTCCATTCCTGTCTTGCTTGAAACAGTCATCTGTTCTGTCTTTCATCTTTGAATCTTTCTCGGATACTCCTTTTTCCTACACTTAAGTGACCAGTAATTCTACTGAACAGACACTGAGTTGAGCACCTTTCTGTGCCAAGCAATGGGCTCGGAGGCAGAGAGAAATACAGAGATGAAAAGTCATGGACCCCTTCCTCACGAATCTGAGTTTGGGTGGAATTAAAAAGCATTTTTTTTTCACATTATATCCCATGAGATCCCAGCCCCTGTGAAGTAACTGTGAGGACTTCTCGAAACAAAGTGCACTCGTGGAGGGTCCGCCAACTTGGCCCACTCCAAGACATTTTGAACTAAGAATTCTGCTCTTTGTGACGCACAGCCTCCAAACCCGGGCCTACAGTTTGTGTTCTAAACTCCTAGCGGGTGGAAAGCATGTGCTGGGCAGCAGGGCATCGGCTATGCCAGTTGGTTTTGGGGGGAAGGGTAATCTTTTGATTGGTTTCTACAAATTCCAATTATGAAAAAGCCCTTAACTCCCCGCCCCCACCCTCACCCCCAAAATACTAAATCAGAGCTATAGATACATATTAAGAAGCTCTCCCTTGATCTGGACTTGTAACAAGAGGTTCTAAGATGCTTTTTATAAACGTCCAGCAGGAACTCTTTTTATTACTTCCACAAATATTTCTTTGTGCTTTTCTGTGACCATTTTCTTCTTCAAACATAAAAGCAGCAAATTAAGCCTGCAGGTCGCCTTTCTTTTTTTTTTTTTTTTCTTTTATCATGGCTAACCTAAAACAAGTTCAGCTCTTGCATTTGGCCTACATCTTCTTTGGCCATGATCATGGCCTTGAGAGACCCATTGTAGTTACTTAAAGAAAAAAAGAAGGCAAACCATGAAATATAAAACAAAAGCTGTGTCTACTGGCATAGAACGGAAGCAAAAACCAAACTCTACCCTTGCTGCCCCCATCTTGTTCCGTGCCTGGAAGACCACGTCCCTACAAATATTCACATTTGGAAAGATTTCTCAGTCACGATAAAAGTCCAAATCGTGGTAGCGGGCTTGTCGCGTATTCCTTTCATGGACTCCGCCCAGCCAACCACTGAACAATGATGAAGGGAGTTTTTGTGGGGAAGTTCTTGACCCCATGCCATTCGACAGGTTACACAGGGTCAAACTCTGTACAGTTTCCATCCAGTTAGATGACACTCGATCCATTCAAGTGCCAGATTCGGAACTTCCTCATGCGCTGGTTCCAAGCCCTTTGGATCTGAAGGCAACTTTGGGAGTTGGCATTATTCCCATGTTACGTTTGGCCTGCCCTACTCTGTGGTAGGGTGAACACGGTGTCTAAAATATGTGAAGAGAATGAGAAGAGCAGGGAGGATTGGAAGAGAGAGGGAAAAGAGAAGTGAACATGCACAAGCTTCTTGCTCTGTCGTGCATATATTTTCAGTGTAACAGCGTGTATTTCGACACATAAGGGCTTGTGCTTTTTCGTTAAAGAAATAACTTGCCCTGAAAAGCTCATTTGGCAAATGTGGCCAAGAATGTGTGTGTGTAAAACGTGTTATGAGGTTCTGTACCAAGTCCCGTGGGTGTGTCCTGGCCCCGCCCCCCACCACACCCACCTCACCGGCAAGGAACACCTGATAGGTTACACCTGGTCGGTTTGATATTCAGAAGCTTCGGACAGGCTTTCTGAGAAACTTAGGAAATTCTCCTGGTATTCGGAACAAACAATCTCATAGCGGTAATGCCGGAACTCCACAGCAAAGGTGCCAAAATAAGACAGGAAGCACATGACCAGCCCCCACTGGACCCTGGCTGCATACATGTGGATGCCTTGGGCCATGAGGATAAAATCTGGGGAGGAGTAGTCAAGGAAAGTACCCCCATAAGCCACATTAAAACTGGGCTCTTTTCTGAATAAGGACGGGTTACAAAAAAAGTGTTACTCTCCCCCCTCACCAGCAAAACTTAGCCTGACAGCTTGCTGAAGGCACCCTTGCGTGAATAATACAAAATAACATTGTTGAACTCTTCATTTGTGCCAGACATGCTTCTAGGTGCTTTGATGGAAAATCTAACTTAATCTTTACAACAATCCTATTATCATCAGTTCATTTAAAAATAGGGAAACTTTGGCCAAATGGTTAAGTAACTTGCCTGAGGTCACATAGGTGTTAACTGGTAGAGCTGGGATTCAAATACAAGGACTGTGGCTCTCAGGCCAGGCATTCAACTCTACGGCTGCCTAATAAACCGTGAGATTAGCAAGAGGATTAAAATTCCTAAAGAAATAAGTTGGCCAGAAAAATAAACTTATCTTTTTAAAAAAATCACTGCAAATGACTGGATTTATAGTCATCATTTAATCTGCAGAAACAATTATGAATATATGAAATCACTGATTACCTACATATAAGCTTTGTCTCTGCAGTGCTTCTAATGTTTAAGTGGCTCTTCTTCCTCTTCTGTCTAGTTTTCACTATTAAACAAATGAGACTCTTAGGCCTGAAAATGTAGGGAGTGTACACACACACACACACGCGCGCGCACACACACCAATATACATGAGGTGGGAGCTAGGAAGGAAAATGTTTCAGAGCATGCGTCAGTGAAAAGCCAAGAGGCCAAGGACTAAATACATTTTAAAAAAAAAATGAGAAATGCTCCCTTGGAATTAGTTCTATCATCAGACTTAAAATCTTGGGAAATTTTCAGAGAGCAAAAGAATACGGTGAAACTACGTCAGCCAAACTTTGCTCTCCTGACTAGGCCTGGGTCCATTCACCTGGGAACCTAGAGAGGGTTCCAAATGTTCACAAACAACATGGATCAGAATTGTCTGATACATGCTGAAACTCAAGACAATTTAAAGTCTGTGCATACTCTTCTGATTGAGGGCTCAAAATACTGGCAAAGCAATATTATTACTTAATGAGGAAGGGATAAATCTTCAAATCTCACACTGGCAGAATTCTGACCTTTTTATTCATAAAATATTTCATCAGGTAGCTAGCAGTCAGCAAGATTTTTGGCTTGATTTTCCTGGCCTTAATTGTTCTCTAGTGTGCTGAAGAACTTGAAAACAAACAAACAAATGTTTGGCAGTTAGTGAGGGAAGAAGAAATAAAGACCCCAAATACTCTGGTAAGTACAAGAGGTCTCTGAATGATAAATATTTTCATATTTTAAAGTCCCTTTCCCTAAGGCGAGAGAGTATGGTGGTTGAGTTCGAGAACTGTGCCTGAGTTTAAGTCCAGATCACCACATACAGAGTGTGATCGTGGATAAATTAATCTCTGTCCTTACTATTCTTGTTAAATGAGGATTAAAGGAGTTGATACATTTAACATGCTTAGAACAATGCCTAGCACATTGTAAGTGCCCAATGATGTTGGCTATTTCGTGACAGAAGATGTGTAATTGGGTTAGGAATTCCTACCACCCAGGAACCTTATTTCCTTCCTCTCTGGTTTCCTGAGGAGGATCTATTGAGTGAACACTTGAGATCACTCCCATGGAGGGAGTGGCTGATCTGATTGGTTGCACTGGAATTGGCCAGCTTCTATTGGGCCATGCTACCAGTAGGTGGAGTCACTGAGCTCCCTCCTGGATTAGCCTCTCTGGGATCTGTTTGGGGTTAAGTAGAAGTGCTCTCCTCTGCCTTTTCCTGGTTTTTCTCCTTGTTACTTAATGGATAAATTGAATTCCAAGGTGTGAGATCAGAAGCCTGCCACATTCTCCTTCACAAATTAAATTAAATGAAATAATAAGGCCACTAATAAAGTCATAAATTAACTTTTTAAAGATGGAAGAGGAAAAAAATCACAATTTTCATTATGCACTCTGTGTTTTTCAGAAAGAGAACCTTTCTATCACTAATGATAAGGAGAATGCATGAAACCATTCCTATAGATAGAAATAATTTTGAGAGGGGAGAGCTTGTTTTAATTTTAGTTCTCTATCTTCTCAGGTCTGAGAGTTTCTGTTTTTATATCCATTTACTTATCTGTTTTGTCTAAGATTCTGAGATAATCTGACAGTATATCCTAACCCATCAGAAACGGCAGTTTTCTCATCTACATATGTGTGTTTTAATCTCCCTGTTCACACTCAAAGGATACAGAGGACCACGCACAGAGTGATAGATGCTGAGAGAATAACTCGTGGAATCCCAACTTTCCGTCCTTCATTCTTGATGTTGACTTTGAGCGTCAATGCAGCCTGGATCCAGCAGGTCAACGTGCCAAATCCAAAGGTCAAAGAAGTTCCAACGTTATGGATTTCTTCATCATTCGTGAGCTAAGGGATGAACAGATAACGACAAGGAGGCCCGTTTAGAAAAGACGTGATGGCAGAAAAAATAGGTAAAGTGGTATCTCGATAACGGGCTGATAGATTTTGGAAAGAGTAGAATCCTTCATCTCCACTGGTTCTTTGTGTTTGTTCCTAAATGGTTTGAACTCTGAGGGGGAAAAGGGAGAAAAACAGTACCTCCAAACCTCAAAACATTTGTTTAGAATAACCACTCAGACAGTGGTAATGTATTCCTTGAATTTAATTTCCAGAAAAGTGTGCAGAAGTAAAAGAAAAAAGCAGGAGAGTAACACAAAAAAGAGAAATGTCAGTTTCTACAAACATACACCGCAAACTTTATTTTCTACGCTAAGAGGTGAGATCTGGGATCTGGCTGTGCATTTACTGACTGAAGAGGACCAGTTCTAAGCAGGTCAGGATTTTACTGACATAGACAGCTAATAACACTTACATCTACAACACTGGCCTGTGTGATGTGACCAATTCATTGTTAATGGGATTTTGTTTTATTTTCCTTTTATAATAAGAAAACTGCCACCTAATAGCTTTTGCCATATTTGTAGGCCCACTAAAGGACATTAGTGTTTGAAGATTCCTGGTCAAAGTTTTTATAGAGTTCATAGGTTAAAGGAGACCCATTCTGATTATTTCATTTGAGGGTTAAAGATGTAAACTCTCCATTACCTACTGAGTTAAAAAAATATATTGGTCACAGGGGCACCTGGGTGGCTCAATCGGTTAAGACCTGACTTCGTCTCAGGTCATGATCTCACAGTTCATGGCTTGGAGCCCCGCATCGGGCTCTGTGCTGACAGCTCAGAGCCTGGAGCTTGCTTCAGCTCCTCTGTCTCATTCTCTCCACTTGCTCTCTCTCTCTCAAAAATAAGTAAGCATCAGAAAAATATATTGGTCACTTAAAACACCTTTAGCAATGATCTGTATTTATTTATCTATCTATATACCATCTATATTATCTATTATCTCCCTCTCTCTCTCTCTCTCTCTCTCTAATCTAGACCTCAGATCATGACCTGAGCTGAGATTAAAAGTCAGACACATAACTGGCTGAGCCACCCGGGCACCTCGTTATATATATATTTTTTTAATTACACATAGGAAAATAAAATCTATAGTTGAAGAGATGGCTCTTACAACATGGTAAAATATTTTTTTGAATTGCTATTGCCTTCAGATGTTTTATTGTTTGACATTTCTGTGAATAATGGTTGCATCAAATCAATATTGCTCTTCTTTGGCAACTTTTTCTATTGTTTTTGGCTGCAGTATTTTTTCCTCTTCTTTGGAAGAAGCCACTTTTTTTTCTCCTCTCTTAGTTTGAAAGGCATATTTTCAAAACTCACTTTAAATAAGGATTCCTCGCATTAAATTTTACTTCTAGGAAGTTGGTTTTCCATGCTATAACACAGTCTATTCGTTGACTGGTTTAAACTTAATTTTAAAAATAGATAACATAAATTACATGTTTCAAACTTTAAAAAACTATAAAAAGAGTATGGATAGAAAAGTCTATCTATACCGTACACTGGCCACCTGGCTTCTTCGCAGGCAACTAATTTGTGGTTTACTGTGTATTCTCTGTAGATATCCCAGAAAGTGTTTTTCATGCGTAGTGTTGAGCATTTGTGGTTCACCAAAACACCTAAAGTCTCTGGACTTGAGGAAAGAACAAAACATCTACTCAGTAACTTCCACCCAAGCCCTGGTCGAGAGACTTGATAGTGAGCACTTTACAACATCGGCACCGGCAGCACAGGGTGTAGCGGCAGCTCAGTAAGCCTGGCTTGACATGGGATGAGACCTAGAACGGAAGAACCAGTGGGACGGCCTGTCGAAGAAGCCATCAATTCAAAAATACTTATTCAGTTGCTACTGTGTGCCGGGAAGTGCTGGGGAAGGAGCTTTCTCCGTTTAATCAATTATCAGGACTGAGGGTTAGAACAAGAGACAGTCTCAGAAAATCTACGAGCATATTTTCTTGAATGCCGGTGCCATCTGGATTTCACCCCACAGACAGGGAGAGAAGTGTCAGGATTCGTGTTTGACTGCAGGGAAAAGGTTTCTAACTGTGGTATAAAGCATAGGTTGGAGGGAAACCGGACAAGTACTTTTCCAGTCGTGGGGGGCAGGGGTTGGGCATCTCCTTGTCTATCTCGCAGCTGGAGTCATTCTAGTCAAGAGGTGGATAATGGTATTGGCAAGAGAAATTATTCGTAAATGCTGTGACCTTAGTCTTCTAAATTTCTGGGAAGAAGAGTTAGTGTATCTTTACACAAGTCATAGATGTTCTAGAGAAATTCTGGGTTTTCTTTTTTTTTTTTTTTTTAATGTTTATGTATTTTTGAGAGAGAGAGAGAGAGAGAGAGAGAGAAGAGCGCAAGTAGGGGAGGGGCAGAAAGAAAGGGAGACACAGAATCCAAGGCAGGCTCCAGGCTCTGAGCTGTCAGCACAGAGCCCAACGCGGGGCTCAAACCCACAAACCGCGAGATAATGACCCGAGCTGAGGTCAGAAGCCCAACCAACTGAGCCACCCAGACACCCCAAAATTCTGGGTTTTCAAACTTGATTCCCACGTGAGCTTGCTAATATGAAATACAAGCTTTCATCCAAAAAGGATGTTCAGTATTTAATTTTAGAAAGGCAATGATCCTATTAGTTTTCTAGAAAGTTACATTAGGAGACAATTTGTTATGGGAAAAAAAAAAGCATAAAGCACTTTGAAATCCTTTGTATAAAATACACAGCTATTTAAAAAAATTTTTTTAATGTTTATTTTTAAGAGAGAGATAGAGACAGAGCACGAGTGGGGGAAGGGCAGAGAGAGAGGGAGACACAGAATCTGAAGCAGGCTCCAGACTCTGAGCTGTCAGCACAGAGTCCAACGTGGGGCTTGAACCCACGAACCCCGAGATCATGACCTGAGCTGAAGTTGGAAGCCCAACCAACTGAGCCACCAGGTGCCCCTGCACAGCTCTTTTAGTAGCTCTTTTTCCCGGAGCCATACTCTACTTCCAGTGTGGAGCGAGCACCCTCACATACGCAATGCGAACGTAGGTAGACCAGGCCGAAGACCAGAAGGGCTGAATTATCAGGAACCACTATTAGCACTCTTGAAAATATTTGTGCAGAATCGGTGGCTATGATAACAGTACAAGTGAAGGGGGAGAAGGAGGTGAAAAAGGCCAAGTGAAGTACCTGAAAATTACCAAGTAAGGTCATTCCAAAGGAAGCCAGACACAGCGCCACCAATCCACTAATATTCAGCCATGGATTTAAAACCTTTGGTTTCAGTTGTATGAAGCGCAGAACAGCTACCACAAGTGCTGGGAATAAAACAAAATGTTAAAGTTTAAAAATCTCAATCATATAGTCAGGCTGTGAAGCAGAGTTCTTCTAAAGCCACTATGTGCAAGATTAAAGTTTTTGTCATGGTGCGTTTTTTATTTTTTATTTATTTTTTAAAATGTTTATTTATTTATTTATTTTGAGAGAGAGAAAGAGAGAGAAAGCATGAGCAAGGGAGGGGCAGAGAGAGAGCAGAGAGAGAATCCCAAGCAGGCTCCACACTCCGTGCAGAGCCTGACATGAGGCTCGATCCCATGAACTATGAGATCATGACCTGAACCAAAAGCAAGAGTCAGATGCTTAACCGACTGAGCCACTCAGGCGCCTCTCGTCAAGGTACATTTTTAAATCTCTGAAATGACAGACAAGTTTTAAAAGAAATTTTTTATACAATGCTCATGATTATTTGGATGTTTTGTCGTGCCTAACAAGAGGGAAGCAGAGAGGAGCTGAAGCAGCAGGGGCTGTATGTTATCGGGTGGTGCGAGGGTGCAGAGCTGCTGCTAGCGTTGTCCTCAGGGTTTTCAAAACCAAGGTCAGCACAGGGCACACTGGCTTAGCAGAACATCGCAGAGGCCTGACACAACAAATAAGACAGGGATAAAGACAGCCCCTGGCATGAGAATTCACTAATTCAGCCACCCTTAAGTTTCACCTTGTCAGAACAGACAGGGCAGGAAAACACCGGGAAGAAGACACGGTTCCAAATCTAGACAAACCTGCTAGTCCCTGTGCCAGAAATCATTCCTGGGGAGCGGAAGGAAGACAAGGCAAGTGTACAAATCCCTTCATTACTGCTTTATCCCTTCTTCCCTCTAATTCTACTGGAGGTATCCATTATCAAAGGACAAAGATAGTTGATCTAAATTAGAGCAGTTACAGGAACCAAATTATGAAGTCTGAATTTTTTTTTAATTTTTTTTAACGTTTATTTATTTTTGACAGACGGAGAGACAGTGCATGAGCAGGGGAAGGGCAGAGAGAGAGGGAGACACAGAATCTGAAGCAGGCTCCAGGCTCTGAGCCGTCAGCACAGAGCCCGACGCGGGGCTCGAACCCACAGACCGTGAGATCATGACCTGAGCCGAAGTCGGCTGCTCAACCGACTGAGTCACCCAGGCACCCCTGAAGTCTGAATTTTAACATAGCAGATTTGGGAGTTTGGTATGTACTAAATATCATGCTGATTATATTAAGAAAGCTCAATTCTTCTATGATGTTAATTACTCATTTAAAAGCACCACTCCATCTTTTGAAGCAAATTGTTATAAGAGAATCTGAGAGAGAATGAAGGAAGTTACCTAAATTTCAAACCTGACTTCTAACAGTAACCTTGAGGGCAGCCCATATTCAAGTCGCTAATATAAGAATCTCCTTTTATTAACTGCTTATTGCAGGGATATTTTCATGTTTATACAAAATGCTGGGAGAGGTTAGTCTACAAACAAGAGAAAAAAATACTTGCACTTAATATAAATTATATCTACATATAAGGAAATGCACTACTTCCTAAGACAATTTATTTTGACATTAAGGTTTAGCAGGGAAGACAATTAGAAATTCAAGAATTACCGTATTCATACAGCAATTAAGTAGGTAATTATTTGCTAAAGGTTTTATCTTCACCAGAGGCCATTAGTAGTCATTAATAAAGAAAACCCATCCATAAATTTGCATTTCCTAAATTTACTGAATTTCATAGTTTCAAGCTACAAAGTTAAGCTCAGCAAGTTGAATTTGAGTTCCAGGTACCTCAATCAAAGAGCGTATGCAACTTGGTTAATATCTGGATATTAGAGGGGCGCCTGGGTGGCTCAGTTAGTTAAGCGTCCGACTCTTGATTTCCGCTCAGGTCATGATCTCATGGTTCGTGAGATGGAGCTCCGCATCGGGCTCTGTGCTGACAGTGTGGTGCCACTTGGCATTTTTCTCTCCCTCTCTCTCTGCCCCTCCCCTGCTCACTCCTTCTCTCTCAAAATAAATAAACATTTAAAAAAATTTGGATTTTAGAAACAAAATAACAATAAACCATAATTTATTAAAGCTGAAATTGTTAAGCTCTGATTTAGGTTTTAGTATATGCACATTTTATCTAATTCCCACAAGTGGTCATAGAATTAATAAATGATACACCTGAGTTGACAACAGTCCAAACTTAATGGTTTGAGTGACCTAGTTAGAAGTTATATCTGAAGTCTAAGAATAATAAGAAGTATCCTAGAGGCTGAAAAAAATCAGCACCACGTCTCACTACTTTTGAGGACGGGAAGAGGAGGAGGAAGTAAGGAGAGGAGAAATTCCACGGAAGCCCTCTGACACAAAGTGATCCTCAGATAAAGAGGTCACTAGATTGAGACCAGAAGCCTCAACACTCTGTGTTACTCATTTCTCCCCAGTAAACACAGGACTCGTATCATCTTCTGGTCCCAGCATTGCTAGCCTTCCCATTTGTAATAGGATGATAAATCACTGTATCATGAACAGATGATGAAATTAAGCAGGAAACGGAAACCTACTCAGAGACATGAATTCGACTCAACACTCCTAACGTCCAGAACGGCAGTCCAAACACCACACTCTGCCCTCTTTACCTATTAACCCCATTATGAATCGCCTTGGATTAGGCAAAATTTCCTTTAAAAATAGATTCTGTGGGCGCCTGGCTGGCTCAGTCAGGAGAGCATGCGACTCTTGATCTCAGGATCGTGAGTTCCAGCCCTGCAATGGGCCGAGAGGTTACATTAAAAAAAAAAAAAAAAAAAAAAAAGATCCTAGTTGAAGGCTTAAGATGTTGGAAATAGTAAGATTCTGGTCCTTTAACAGTTTTATTAACAGGTTTAATGGAGGCAGGTTCAGATTATTGGTTACAAAGTCTTTTTTCAACCAAGGAGTGATTTAATTATACATTCTTAAAAATGACTTCTGGGCAGTGGGGTGATTTCATATACTTTATATATGGTGACTAATTTTTTTACTACATTAATGTTCTGGTCAGAAGATACATCTTTTAGTTTCATTAAAAATTTTAGATTTCATGAACAGTTTTAGAAAAGATTTTTAAAATTAAAAAAAATGTTTTAGTTTCTATTTTTTTACTTTGAGAGAGATGAACACTAACAGGGGAGGGGCAGAGAGAGAGGGAATCCCACGCAGGCTCTACACCACTGGCGCAGAGCCCAATCTGGGGCTTAAACTCACGAACCGTGAGATCATGACATGAGCTGAAATCAAGAGCCTGACGCTTAACTGAAGGAGCCACCCAGGTGCCCCAGAAAAGACTTTTAAAATACCCATCTTTCTGTTGTTTATGATATTTAGAACAGTCCTTTGCTATATGTGTCCCTGTATCTATTTTAAAAGAACACAGATATTAGAATAATTGCTTATTTTCTTTACTAAACTTTTTCTTTTGAGGCTAACTGGGCATTTGTTTATTTGTTTGTTTGTTTATTTATTAGGCTCCACGCCCAGTGTGGGGCTTGAACTCACAACCCTAAAATCAAGAGTTGCATGATTTACCAACTGAGCCAGCCAGGCACCCCTGGTTGGAGTTTTAAAATTCAAACTCAAAATAGCAGCTCTTCATTGCAATTCTAAACTGGTGTCTGGCCAAATTCTTTTCTGATTTGTTTAGTTTTATTGTTTATGCATCAAGAATTCCTATTTATGACCTCAATAGAACACGGCAATCAATGTGCTTTGGCGGAAGGAGGGGGAACAGCTGCTGTCAGGTGACCAAAATCATTCAGCTCTCAGCTTTATCCTCACAACCTCTCCAGGGCAGAAAAGAATATTCCTTTCAAGAAGTTTGTCTCAGGTCTCTTTTCTCCCCAGGAGAGATCAAAAGCGTGGATTCAGGACAAAAGTGTAAAACTAATTGTGTAGAGAAAACAACTGAGTTCGATCTTTGATTAGAACATCAAAAAGACAGAAGATCTTTGCTAACTGATTTTAATAAATGCTACACTGGCTCATTTGTAGACGGTAAAGTCTAATCCATATGGCTGCCAAAAAAGCAACGATTTATAGGCAGTCCAGGTTGTTCCTTAAAGTCAGTTACCCCGTGTAGAGTAATAGTCTGAGGTCTAGCAGGGACACGCCTGGGGAGATGGAAGCCTCCACCATTTCCAGCAAGAATCATTCGTAAATGGATTCCTCCTGACTCCCAGAGCTGATAAATAAATAATTGTTGGTTTCTTCTCACTGCACACTAATCTTCATCAGTTTTGTGTCTACCAGATGGCACTAAAAATGATGGAAGATAATAAAGAATAAACCCTGGATACTGCAAATACCTCAGAGCAAGAGCTAGTAAAGGCTCATTAAGTGCTTCTTGCAGAAACAGGGGAGGACCAGGGAATGAGATGATGACGAATGTCATCTGGAAGAGGGGAACTTGTTTTCATTGCCCTGTTTTTGGAAATGCTTTTATAATTTGTTAATCATAAGCTTTATAACTGGATAAATGTGTGAGCCGTGCAAACTGACATTTTGAAGATTACACACTAAAGACAACTGGGAAGTATCAATTCGTCTTAAGAATATGAGGGAAGCAATACGTGGCTTCCAACATGTTCATGGGTTTCTTTAAAGCCCAAATGGAGGACAAACAGCTTGTGACAGCTTTTTAATAAGGGCAGTCTCCTGTGAATCGTGATTAGATGAGGTAGTATTTGCAAAGCACTCAGCACTGTGCCTGGAATATAAATGACTGCTATTAATTACCGTTATTGCACCCCGTGGGGAAGACCATATGAGTAGGTACTGACCTGCAGGCTTTATGTGGTGTGACGGCGGACAGCCCGGGAAAGGTCCCTGACCCTGCAATTCGAGATTCTCTCTCGGGGCTTTCTGTTCTGTTAAATGCAGAGATCTCCGCAGTAGTCACTTATGCCTTGGTGTGATTAGGTCTTTTCAGAAAAGTGGTGTCGAGAGTAGGAAAAAAGAGTGAGTAGTAAAGCTCGTAATAGCTGAGGCTGAAGGCAGTGAAGACAAAAACCTGACCGACTGGGACAGGCACGGGTGCCCACACGGGCTCCAACTGCGGTAAGTACTGCGTTTCACAGAATTGGGGAATAGCTGGGACGTGGAAATCCCGCCTAGTACCGCGTTTCGCAGAATTGGGGAAGGGACGTGGAAATCCCGCCTATCAAGGGCATGAAGAGAAGAGCTTCTTTAAAGACTCAGCGACGTCAGCATTAGGGTTATAGCTAACCGTCTCCTAAGCGGTGGCCTAGCAGTCCATGCCTTATAGACACTTCCTGCTTAGGCAAATGGCTATGTTTTGGGGAAGCCTGGGTGGTTGAAAGACTTTGACCCAAATAGAGTTAGCTCCAGGGAGGAATCTTATTAGCTGCAGCCAAGCCCTGCAATGTGCTTCTCATTGAACCCTGCAGGTTCCGGAGAGGCCCAAGAGGAACATTCTCCATGTGTCTCATGTTTTGAGCCTTCTAAACTAAGATCGTGCCTGTGTTGCATGTTGGGCCAACCGTCTCCCTTGATTTTCCAGTAAGCTCTATACGTCTTTCCTTTCCCGAAGCAAGCATTTAAAAATAGGATCTTAAGGGGAGCCCAGGTGGCTCAGTCAGTTAAGCATCCAACTTCAGCTCAGGTCATGATCTCGCAGTTCATGAGTTCGAGCCCCTTTTCAAGCTCTGTGCTGATGGCTCAGAGCCTGGAGACTGATTCGGATTCTGTGTCTCCCTCTCTCTCTGCCCCTCCCCTTCTCATGCTTTTTCTGTCTGTCTGTCTCAAAAATGAATAAACATTAAAAACAATTAAAAAAATAAAATAGCATCTTAAGAATGAGTAGAACTCTTTAGGGGTGGAGTTCTGTATGGATGAAGTAACAAGTCACCTTTTGGGGGACAGGTGCCACAAAGGCTGATGACTGTAATAAAGGCCCTCTGTAATAACACCATCTTTCTTTCTTACTTGGAGTGAAATTCTCACCATTCAAAAGAACCATTTCCAGAAAACTGTTGTTGAAAGACTTAGCTATCACTGGCCCATCTCCCACAGCATCCCAAATGTGACAGTTAGCTGACCCTTTGAAAGACACTGAGGAGACTGGCCTTGGGGAGATGGTGTACAAGGTCACCATGGGCGAGGACAGAGAGCATGGATGGTCCCTCGATCCTCAGGGAAGCACTCACAGAACAAAGGGGACAGGATATGAAATGATGGTCTTGAGGCCTGACGAAAAAGTGTGGAACTGGGACCAGACATAAGTACCAAAGGATTCTTCCTTTTCTTAAAATGTACGGTGCCATTTGCCGCCTTGGTATCCATATATGTATGGGAGACTGAGTTGCCCATGTTAATGCTGCCCTTTAGATTTAGAGACCGTATCTATGCATATCAATATTTATCACAAAGCCTATGCATTTGTCATCCTTCCCAGTGAAGAACTAAAGATGGCATTCTTTTTAATGCAAAGGTATTGTACAATATTAAATTCTTATGCTGGATTTTATGGCATGTGAAATATAGTATCTCATGCAGCAAAAGAAATAAAGTCAAGAATACACCAAAATGCTAAAGACGGTGAAGGGAAGAGAAGATGTAAGGTAAAGCAAAAGCCGGCTTCAGCATATGGACATGATACTGAATTATCAACTAAGCTAACCATGCTTTTGATATGGGTTTGGGAGAATCGGAAATAAAGAAGAAATGTACCAAAGCACATAAAGCATTCTTTATGTTCTTCTTACCTAGGAACGCTGCCATGTTCATAACTTGACTAAACACACAGCTTGCAGGAGGCTCATCACCTGCAATACTTAAAAATTATGACATGTTTTATTATTACTGAATTAAAATCTGTCACCTACAATGTACTGAATGTCTGTGTGTTGCTTCAAAATTCATATGTTGCAATTCTAACCCCCAATGTGATACTATTAGGAGGTAGGGATTTTAGGAGTTACTTAGGCCATGAGGGTAGAAGCCCTTCCGAGCGGGATTAGTGCCCTTATAAAAGAGATTCCAGGGGCGCCTGGGTGGCTCAGTCAGTTAACTGTCCGACTTCGGCTTGGGTCATGATCTCACAGCTCGTGAGTTCGAGCCCCATGTTGGGCTCTGTGCTGACAGCTCAGAGCCTGGAGCCTGCAAGGATTCTGTGTCTTCCTCTCTCTCTGCCCCTCTCTTGCTCATGCTCTCTCAGTCTCTCAAAAATATATAAATATTTAAAAAAATATTTTAGGGGTGCCTGAGTGGTTCAGTCGGTTAAGAGTTTGACTTCAGCTCAGGTCATGATCTCACGGTTCATGGATTCAGGCCCCGCGTTGGGCTCTGTGCTGACAGCTCAGAACCCAGAGCCTGCTTCACATTCTGTGTTTCCCTCTCTCTCTCTGCCCCTCCCCCGCTCATGCTCTGTCTCTCTCTCTCTCAAAAATAAATAAAATATTAAAAAAAAAATTTTTAAAAAAGATTCCAGAGGACTGTCTCGTCCTCTTTCTGCTGCAGGAGGACACGAGGAGAGGATGGCCATCTTATACCCAGAAGAGGGCCCTCCTCGACCCCTGACTGCTGGTACCCCGATGGACCTCCAGTCTCTAGAGCTGAGAGAAATAAACCTTTGTGGTTGATAAGCCTCCCAGTCTACGCTACTTTGTTATGGTAGCCCAAACTAAGACACTCTCCCAGCTTCTAAGATCCAACAAATTGGAGGAGAGCTATCAATTACCTTATATATGGTGCATGCTTCACACCAGGTTTCCTGGAAAACAAAAAAAGACAAGTTAAAGTACAGTCGCTTGTGCACTGTTTAACCTCACCAGTGGCAAGATTTTTGTTAAGTCTATTAATAAACCATCAATTACCCAGAGACCAACTTTACCTTTCAGCTGAATTTAATGGGAAAATTTTGTCATCTTCCACGGCTATAAAGTATCTATGAAGAAAAAGCAACTGAAGTTTATAAAACAAAGACATTTTTTAAAAAAGACTTGTTTCCCAGAATGACTAGACTAACCACATTAAATCATATTCATTGTTTGTTTTAACTGGGAAAATCTCTTTTACTATGTTTACCTATATATCACTTAGCTCTTTAAAGTTCAAGTGTGATTACTAACACTATTTCTTTAATTTTTAAAACACTGCCCAAATTAATGGTAATCATTATAATCTGGAAACTGGAAAACAAAGAAATGAGACCTTGTAACTTTAGGCAAACTAAAATAAAATTAGAATTCAACTTTTCTAATTTCCCAGGAGTATGTGTTCACCTCTATTCGTGAACTGCAAGGAACCAAAATAATTTGCTGCAAGTGAAATAGTACTTGAAATAAGCACGTGGGGGAGTGTTCGGCGATAAGCCAAGACTTACAATGTAATGATACCCATTTTATAAACATACCAAGCCCAGTCACACACAGAAACTGGACTATGAACTAGACTGTGAGTGGACTCCTTGGCACGTAAGTATAGTGAGTGAATCTTTCAAATAATGAATCCTTATCAGTTTATAGAATGTTCATGACTGAAAGAACGCAGGAACACAACACAAGACCAGTAGTCTTCTCTACCTGCTTTGCAGTATTTATTACTAACTCTAGCTATTTACTCTGGGTAAAAGAAGAAGGGAAGAGAAATGGAGACTTCAGCAAGGTCAAATTAGTAGACATTATTGTAAAGTATTTCTAAACACATTTCTACATCAAAACCACATTCTTATCTACATTGCCCCCAAGTCCTTAAATAATTAACTAAGAGAATACTCACACTATCCATAATCCAGCTGAAGTAAACAAAGTAAATACGAGAGGTAAAAACATCCATACGCTGCATTTCTTCCCATCCATGCCTGTACCACTGAAATAAAATCACCAGGTATTAATAACCAAGGCAAAAATTTATCTCAGTCTTTCAGGACTGAAAGGAAGTTTACTCTAACTGAAAAGAAATTATGAATAAAAACCAAAAGTACTTTATGAAATCATGATCCAAATCAATTACTGCCACTTACTCATGTGGAAATCCCTTAAGCAGTTAACGTGGATGACTGTTATCTAGAATTAGCTTAAATATTCCAGAGCCTTAGTTGAGAACCAAAGGGGAAATTTCTCACAAACACATTTATCCTTATACAAGCATCAATGTTTTTTGAAAAAGGACAAAAGGGCTTGGGGTCAGGACTTTCGGAAGAGCTAGGTACCAAAGGCTTATTCCAATCTACTTTTAGTGCCATTATTAACATGAATGGATTTATGGCTCTATGGACCTGGCATGTACGTATGTCTACAGCTTGGCAGACGAGAGTGCTGGAAACAAATGGTTACTTAATAAATTAGCAATGCAGGAAGAAATGACAAATGCTTTGCAAATCTGAACTTTTCTCATGACATGTTATTGAGCAACTGTCTCAGAAGACTCTAAAGATGAATGTTCTGGAAAACGATGCACTGTGTATAATTTTAAATGAACTCCAATGAACACGATGGGGAAAAAGAGCAGATTCCAGGCATTCTGGATGTTATATTTGAAAGCATAAATAAATGAATAAAAAAATTCTCCACAAAAATGGAGTAAGAGAAGCTGCAGTAGTGTCTATGAGAAAGCGACCTGACACACAGAAGAATAATGTAATTAATAGGTTTCTCTAAGGAGATAGCACTGCTCATTATTTTGGGTTTTATAGGGAACCACGTTTGTTACAAGTTTGAACCAGCACTGCCACATATCCGAGAGCCTCCCTGGTATCTGCTTTTGGATGCTGACACTCCCCGAACCTTCCAAGTACTGAGGTCAGAGAAAAAATATGTCCCTCCCTTGAGGATGGCGACCTGTAAGGTGTCAGGAAGGTCTTCGTTACCAGAACTGACCTACTCGATAAGGTAGATCTTTCAGGCGAGGGGACAGACACCTGAACCTAATAATGTGTCTTTGAACAGTCATGCTGTCGTCTAAATAGCTATCTAGGTAGGGATGTTAAATAAATGACAGAATCTAGGAGTTGAAAGAGAGCCACTTTCAATCAATTTAATCCAGTCTAATCCAATCCAATCCAATTCACGAGTATTGACATTCTGCTTGTGCCAGGTACGATGCCAGGTGGGGAGATAACTGAGGTGAAATCTAATGAATACAACTATTTATACATAACAGTCTATAGTGTTTTATAGAATATATAAAAGCTATTGTATGACCCGACGATGCATGGCTACCCAGTTTATATAATGCAGAAGGATGATGAACATTTTAAGTATCCTCACTATGGCTAGTCAAGTCAGTGTCTATTCATTTCTTTATGTCCAGAAAATCATGGGTTTACAATAAAGCTATCGATTTTGCTAACAAAAAATAATTTCATCCTTAGCCAAGAAGTAGAGTGAGTACAGAAAATGGGAATGTAGACTGAGCATGTAAACCAATTATTCTACATTTGCCCCTAATAGAATGCTCTGACAGGACGAATACAGATGAAACGGTCACACTGGAATGAGAGTTCAGAGACCCAGTTTTCAGCAGTAGCTTTGCCCATAATCAATTCTACGGGACTCGGCTAGTTACTTAAATCTATAACACCGTCTTCCCGTCTTGATGCCCGAAGACTGAATTTTCAGAGGGAGAGCATCAAAGACTGAGGCCTCACAGGGTGATAGTACTCTGAAGGTTAACCCAAGCCCAATATTTTTGCAGTAACAGAATGCTCCAATGTACCCAGAATCATAAGCCCGTGAGGAATTCACTCCTCCTAACCATTTTTACAACAGACTGGTAAATAAATCAAAGCCAACTTGTTAATGTATAGTGAAAAATACAACTGTCAATGGACATATATCACACTGGTTCCCCTTATAGGAACATCTATATGAGAAATCAAAATTTGGAAGCAGGAAAGTAGAATGAAGAGAGTTATCGCGATAATTCTAAGACCGTGGCATCAAGCTACCATAGTTTTATGTGTTCGTTTCCTTTAAAGAGAAGCAGTTTAGTGGGATGGAAATGGTATGGCAGTGCATAGGACTGAAATCCACCTCTGCCATTCACTACTTGTGTGTTTCATCTCTCAAGCCTTTGTAATTATGACGATAACTTCTATTTGGTAGGGTTGTGCCAAGGATTAATGGCAATGAGGTAGAGCACTTTACACATAATACATGCCCTGTAAGGGGCAGCCCTGCCAACTCTAACTGCCAAGCAGATCAATGCCCATGTTAGGACAAGGCAACTTCCCTCCAAGGCAGGGCTCAGGACGGCTTAAGACTATCTTTCTCTCTGGGCTCCTGCATTTCCAGAAGAATGCAGTCACCTTTCCTAACATGCTACTCTTCGATGTCCTTCAATATGTATTGCTCTTACTTTATTGTGAAAGCGTCTAAGGGTTACTCTTCTGAATTATTTTATCTTTACTATTTATTTTATCTTTACTAATTCTCATACGGCCAACTTATATCCAAATTCTGGGACAACCATACTGTATCGCTTGCCTAATGGTAGATGAAATTGCCCTTTCTTAACTTAAAGGGGTGCCTTGGGAGGTGAAAAGAGTAAGTTGATGGATAATTGTATTATTACCTTCCAATGGAACGACTTAGGAGCGTCCTCAGAATTTTTACATTAGTGATGCCTTTTTGGAGAACGGGTGGTGGCAATGGCAAATTCACATGCTATTGTAAGAAATAACACACAGAGGCCCTGTGTGTATAGCCTTCACTCTATCTTCCCAATGGTAACATCCGGCATAACTACAATACAGTATCGACAACCAAGATATTGACATTGAAACAATCCTTGTGTTCACCCAGATTTTACCAGTCTTGTATGTGCTCTTTCTGTGTATTTAGTTTTCTGCAATTTGACCACATGAGTAGATTTGTACGAGCACCACCACAGCCAACTTATAGAACAGATAGTTGTTCCTAAAAGGGGAGTCAATATGACATGAGTTACATCACCTCAAAAATTCCTTTTGTTGCCCTTTTATAACCACATCCACTTTCCTCTCCCACACCCTTCTTTCTAATCTCTGGCAACCACCAATCTTGTCTCAATCTCTATAATTTTATTGTTTCAAAATGTTATACAAATGTAATCATATAATATGCTACCTTTGGGATTGACTTTTTTGCACTCAACTTAATTCCCTGGAGATTCATCTAAGGTTTGTGTTCATTAGTAGTTCGGCACCTTTGACCGTTGGGTAGTATTCTATGGTATGGATCTGCAAATTTCTTTATTCATCCATTACGGGACATCTGGGTTTTCAAGTTTTTTTGTTTTTTGTTTTTGTTTTTGTGTTTTTTATTTTAGAGAGAGAAAGAGAGAGAGAGCACACATGAGCAAGGTAGACGGGCAGAAGGAAAGAGAATCCCAAGCAGGCTCCATGCTCAGCATGAAGCCCGACGTGGGGCTGGATCCCACAACCCTGGTATTATGACCTGAGCCAAAATCAAGTCAGACGCTCAACTGACTGAGCCACCTAGGCGCCCCTCAAGTTTTTGGTTATCCAAATACAGAAGCTACAGAACATTAGTGTATGGGTATTTGTGCCAATGTAAGTTTTTATTTCTCTGGACTAAATGCCCATGATTGCGGAGCACTGGGTTGTAAAACTGCATGTTTAGTTTTAAAGAATCTGTCAGACCTTTTCCAGAGTTGTTGTATCATTTTACAATGCACATGGGCTCCAATTTCTCCACACTCTCAGCAATATTTGTTATTCTCTGTTTATTTAATAGTAGCCATCCCAATGGGTATGAAGGGGTATCTCACTGTGAATTTGATTGGACTTCCCTAATGATTAGTGATGCTGAGTATTTTTTCATTTGTTTATTGGCCATTTAAATGGCCATTTCTTCTTTGGAGAAATGTCTACTCCTATCTTTTGCACATTTTTATTTAAAAAAGTTTTTAACATTTATTTTTGAGAGAGAGGGAGAGAGCAAGCTGAGGGAGCAGAGGGGCAGAGAGTGAGGGAGACACAGAATCGGAAGCAGGCTCTAGGCTTTGAGCTGTCAGCACAGAGCCTGACATGGAGCTCGAACTCACGAGCCATGAGATCATGACCTGAGTTGAAGTCAGATGCTTAACCCACTGAGCCACCCAGGTGCCCTAAACATTTTTAAGTTGGGTTGTTTGGTTTTGCTATTGTTGAGTGGTAGGAATTCTGTATATATTAATATATATTAATTAATTCCTGGATATTAATCCCTTATCAGAGATACGATTTACAAATATTTCTCCCATTATGTGAGTTGCCTTTTCACTCTGTTGATAGTGTCCCTTGATGCACCAAAGTTTTAAATTTTGATGAAGTCCACTATAACTATTTTTCTCTTGTTGTCTGTGCTTTTGGTATTCTATCCAAGAAATTATTGTCAAATCCAACATAATGAGGCTTCCCTATATTTTATTCTAAGTGTTTTTTGGTTTTAGCTCTTCCCATTTAGATTTTTGATCCACTTTGAGTTAATTTTTGCATACGGTGCAAGGTAACTTCATTCATTTGCATTTCCAGAACCATTTGTTTAAAAGACTCTTTTCCTCCACTGAATGGTCTTAGCACTTAACAGAGTCTTTTGCAGAGAAAAAATTTAATTTTTTTTTAAAGTAAGCTCTATGCCCAATGTGGGGCTTGAACTCATGACCCTGAGATCAAGAGTCACACGCTCTATTGACTGAGCCAGCTAGGCACTCCAGGTTATGTCTTTTTTTAAATTTTTTTAATGTTTATTTATTTTTGAGAGAGAGACAGAGAGAATGTGAGTGAGGGAGGGGCAGAGAGAGGGAAACACAGAATCCAAAGCTGGGTCCAGGCTCTGAGCTGTCAGCACAGAGCCCGATGTGCGGCTCCAACTCATGGACCATGAGACAATGACCTCAGGTGAAGTCAGATGCTTAACCGACTGAGCCACCCAGGCACCCCTGGTTATGTCTTTTTAAACTATAGATCTCTATTGTCTTACTGAAGTGGGTTAGACCCTCGACAGTTATAAATTACTTTAACAAGGATCAGGAAAAACGTGATAATCTAAAAGTCAGTTTTCTGAAACAGTAAAGGAAGATTCTTATAGTGAAGAACATATACTTTTGTCATATACACTCTACTATGCCAGAGTATAGTATGGTATGAGCTTACCATACTCATACAGAGTATAGACAAGTATGAGCTTACGAACAGAACGATGAAGTGTGTATCTGCAGGTGGGGAAAGTTCTCTTCCCTGTATCTCCTCCCTGTCCATCTTTGGGTAATCATGGAGACTCGAAGATGAGAGTAAAAAGCTTTTCAGACCAGTTTCTGGTATTGTTAACCTATCGGTGCCCCATCTGACATATCTTGGTCCTGTTACTTCTTTCTCCCTCCCTGGTGGGTCTGTATTAACCGAAGAAGACGACTCTATTATATATACCTTTCCTTTCTTGACGAAAATGATTTGTTTGTCCTTCCTTAGCCAAAGAATCTACAGGAGAGAAACAACACCGACACATTCTCTACTCTCAGTGCTGGAGGAGGATTCTGGAGATGCCAGGAAATAACATTGGATTTGGTTAGGTTTCCTAATACTGTGTGAGCTGTTCTGGATTTGAAAAGTATTTGACTGGAAGTCCCTCTGCTAAGAATAAATGAATAGATCTATTAAATTAACTCTCTTCACTGCCTCAATGTTATCTGAGAATTAAAAGTTAAAACTGAGATGATTCTCTTTCTTCTCTCCTTCCAGACACCATTAAAATACACTGGTCCATTGCTTCCAGTCACATTAGGAAGTGTCACCAAACTTCACTTACATTTCCTTAGCAAGGACACATTCCACCCTTTCCCTGAGCTATAGCAACACAGAACCTACCAGCTAAGAGAGTACATTTTTCCTCACCTTTTTAAGGAAAGAGGGGGAGTGTGGAAGGAATACTCCATATTCCTAAGATAGTTTTATCTTTGCATTCCGAATTACACTTCTTTTTAAATTCTGTGTAGTATTTACTCCATTACTATTAATCTTCCAATAATACCTCATCGTAAAACCTTTAGGATTGTTCCCATGTCCCAAATAGTAAAGTATATCTGGAACGATGGCACCTAATGAGTTTCTAACAAAAGGAGGAAAATAGTCAAAATTGCACAAACCTTCTTG
Source organism: Paguma larvata (assembly GCA_030068075.1). Taxonomy (NCBI): domain Eukaryota; kingdom Metazoa; phylum Chordata; class Mammalia; order Carnivora; family Viverridae; genus Paguma; species Paguma larvata. The sequence continues at coordinate 130,899,241 of CM057823.1, read as the reverse complement.
AAAGGGTTCTGGCAGTTATATTTGGTTTGGAAGGTTCTCCTCCAAATGGTATCATTTATCCCAATGATTTGCAAAGCTGTTATCCAGATGGTCAAATTCTCCTAGAGAGCCAATGCTAGCTCTCTGAACTCTCTGTACATTTCTATTGTGTGTTCCAACAAATATTCCCAGAGTGGGAGTGGTCTTCACTCTCTTTTACCCCCTCGGTGGCAGGAGCGAGACTGCATAGTGGAGACTCTTCAACACAGAGTCAGAAGCTGAAAGTCCCGATCTGCCCCCGGCTCCCCTGAAGCTCTCATTCTTCCTCAGAGAGAACCTGAACTACATCGAACATTTGTGGTGGCTCCCACTGCTGACACTTCTGTTCTTCTGTAAGTCTTCTAGCTGGAAACGCTCAAGAGTATACCTGGCCGTTTGAAAATTTACAATCTCGTGGAAGCAAACTGATTCAAAAGAGGGGTCTTGATAAAGTTGAGGCCATATAATTATTATGTACTTTTATCATCAAATTTCAAACAGATGGTTCTTACCAGCTTCAGTAGGTTCATGAAGCTACCGAAGTCAAAGAATATAGCATCCTATTCCCAGTGACAGCCCCTGAAGACAAACTTCCTATTCTATCAGGTCATGGTAAAACTCCTCCAATCTACAAACGGAAAAGTAAAGCCCAATTGGATCATCTTCATTTATACATTTTGAAACTTTATTGGTGTGAAACCATTTATAATAAAATGTCCCCAAAGTTGAGATAATATTTTCTGGGGCTAGAAAGGATTTGTCTGTTATGATTTACAATGATTTTGCATAACTTAGGGTAATAATGAGGTGGTAGCTATTCCTCGTGGACTCTGGAGCCAGATTCATCATGTCTTTGAATTCCAGCCTCAGCACCTACTGGTTGTGTGAACTTGGTTGTCAAGCCCTCTCTTTGCGTCGGTTTCTTCATCAGTCAAGTGGGATTAATAATGGTACTTCCTCATTGGGTTTCCATGAGGGTTGGAGATATACTTAAAGCACTGGTAACTACCTAGCATTCGATGGTTCTTCAATAAATGTTAACTATATTCTGCTGCAAGTGATGTTTGGGATCTTCAGTTATCTTTTTCTCATTTTGTAATTTATCAGGAAATGAGCTCCCTGCCAAAGCAATTTTTCTTTCTGCTCTCAGAGCCAGCTGGAATGGAACAGGAAAGATTAACGAGTCACCCACTAATAACTGGGATTATCAGTATCTATGAACCATGAGCATCCTTGCTTTTTTTTTTTTTTAACCTTCTGGGAATCTGAAGTAATTTTCCAGTTGTATCATGGGCAAATGTGAAAGGCTCGTGTTATTTTGCAATTCATTTACAATTATAAGGAGTAATGACAAGAACTACTTGGTTTGTTTTGCTCAAATGTTTACAGGCTCTCAGAAATCAGCATGGGCGGCCAGCTCATTATGCTGACAGTAAATTTTGCTTTCACTGAGTCCTAAGTTTGGGAAAGCATAATTTGAATGACCTGGTGTCACCCTAAGATATATGACTTTTCTTTAATTGGATGTACACAATATTTTTCAATCTATGAGGTCAATTTTGTCCCGAAATAATTTTCATGAGCACTGTCAAGAGACGCTATATTAATTAGTAAAAGATTTCTACAAAATATTACCATCTCCAAAAGACTATGATAATTTCTTTCTTATTTTTTTTCATATTGATTTATTTTTGAGAGAAATAGAGACAGAGCATGGGCGGGGGAGGGGCAGAGAGAGAGGGAGACACAGAGTCTGAACCAGGCTTCGGGCTCTGAGCTGTCAGCACGGAACTAGACACAGGATTTGATCCCACAGACCACGAGATCATGACCTGAGCTGAAGTCTGATGCTCAACCGACTGAGCCACCCAGGCGCCCCAAGATTTTGATGATTTCTAAGTAGAACGAACCATGGTGACTGGATTTTCCTCAATGCTCTCTATTTTCTAAAAGCAATCACTATCATTCCACTGACAGATCACTATAGGGATCCTCTCATGCTAATGGCCCAAAGAACTCTTTCTCTCAGAAATAGGTGGTAGACACTGTCCCCATACCATTTATAGAGTAATCCCAGAAAGAATCCCCTCCTACTAGTATTTCAATTTGATAATATCTTCTTAGAATTTCTATGCCAAGACTTTCCCCAGAGTTCACTTATGTCTTTAACAATATTTAAAAATATCGCCCACATGGCAGATTTATTGCCAACCCACCAATCATTTCTCCTCTTTGTCTCAGCTAACAGAGTCTACTTTTATTCAGGACTGCAATGTGTTCCGACCTGACTGGTGTAAGTCATAACTGGTGTAAGCCAACCATAGCTATCTCACTCCTTTCATGAGTATCTTTCCAGACCCCTTGAACCCAGCCAATAAGAGTCAAGGAGATGTATACTTAATGAAGAGCAAATGGGAAGGGTTTGCATCCCTGGTAATTCTTGCTCTCTTTTCCTTTCCTACTTGGGATACTGGTGTTAAAATATACCATATAGCCATGAGCCATAAGACAACAAACATGTGGATCCAAAGACGACCTACTGAGGATGGCAGAGGAGAAGATGAAAAGAACTGACTCCTTGATAACAACATCGAGACACTGTCCTAAACTGTCGATACCACCAGATACCAAAATTCTTGTAATGCGAATCAGTTAAGCCTTTATTACATCCTTACCGTAGGCTGGTAAGCACCAGAATCCATTCTCTCTTCTTCCATTATAACTTGGCTGCTCAGCTTCACTCTAATCAGCGGCCTCCCTCTCAGGTAAGGGGGGCCCTATTTGTAGGATCTTTCCAATGGAATATGAGTGAATAGTATTCATATAATAGTACAGTATCATACAATTCTAGTATTGTATCATACAGGAAAAGGTCTCTATTTTCAAGAGACACATCCTGAAGCATTTAGGGATCAACTGTAATAATATTTAAAATTTACTTTGAAAACTTCACCAACAGGATGATGAAAAACTTCTGAAATCGAGTGGTGATGGTTGTACAACTTGATGAATGTAATTATATGCCATGGAGTTGTGTTCTTAAAAATGGTTAAAATGGCAAATTTTATCTTATATACATTTCACCATAATAAAAAAGTAAACAAAAAATAGCGCATCAAAAAAAGACACCCATTAGGATATCTATTATCAAAAAAAAAAAAAAAACAACACCCCCCCACACACAAAAAAACCCAGAAAATAACAGGTGGTGGCAAAGATACAGAAAAATTGGAATTCTTGTGCACCGTTGCTGGGAATATAAAGTGGTGCAGCCGCTGTGAAAACCAGCGTGGGAGTTCCTCAAAAAAATTAAACATAGTATTAACATATGATCCAGTAATTTCGTTTCTGGCAATATACCCATAACGACTGAAGGCAGAGACTTGAAGAGAGATTTCCACATCGATGCTCACGGCAGCACTTTTCACAACGGCCAAAAGATGGAAGCAATCTAAATGCCCATCGAGGGGCAAATGGATAACCCAAACGTGGTCCATACATACAATGTAATATTACTCAGTCTTAGAGAGGAAGGAAATCATGCTACAACATGGATGACCCTTGAGGACATTACATTAAATGAAATAAGCCAGTCACAGGAGCACAGGGAGCGTATGACTGCGTTTCTAGGGTACTTCTAAGGCTGTCAAGTTCATAGAGATAGAAAGTAGAACGGGTTGCCAGGGGCTGGGAAGAAAGGGGGAATGAGGAGTTAATGTTTAATGGGTATAGAGTTCCCAGTCTTGCAAGACGAAAATAGTTCTGGAGATGGGTGGTGGCAGCTGCATGGCAGTGTGAATATACACTTAATGCCACTGGGTCACACACTTAAAATTGTTAAATCGGTAAATGTTATGTTACGATATTTTACCACAATTAAAAACAATAGACACAAGGAGAATGTCTTGCAAACATCCTGAGGGCGCCTGGGTGGCTCAGTCCATTAAGCAGCCGATCCTTGATTTTGGCTCTGGTCATGATCTCACGGTTTGTGAGATAGAGCCCTGCATCAGGCTCTGCACTGACAGCGTGGAGCCTGCTTGGGATTCTCTCTCTCTCTCTCTCTCTCTCTCTCTCTCTCTTTCTCTCTCTCTCTCTCTCTCTTTCTCTTTCTCTCTGCCCCTTCCCTGCTCATACTCCTCTCTTTCCAAAATAAACATGAAAAAAGCCCTGGTATGTGCCAATGAAGTTTTTTGATTCTTTAAAAAGAAGAAAGAAAGAAAGAAAGAAAGAGAGAGAGAGAGAGAGAGAGAGAGGGAGGGAGGGAGGAAGGAAGCAAAATAAAGGAAGGAAGGAAGGGAGAGAAGGTGGGAGGGAGGAAGGAAGGAAACAAAACTGTCGCCTGATATGTCTGGAAAGCAGATCACATTTTTATTGTGGTTATAACTTTATGAGAAATGACCAAAAAGAGCCTGCATATTAGTGTGAATTAGCTGTTCTTGTTCTTAGTATGAATTATAAGAAAGAGACTAGCCTAGGGTAGAAGAGACTGCCTTGCAAAGAGAGACAGATGCAAAAGAAGGGAAAGAGTTTAGAAATTTGGTACTTCGCCTGGCTTTCGCCTGGAAGTCAGTTAAATGTCCGACTTCGGCTCAGGTCATGATCTCTCATGCGGGGTTTGTGAGTTCAAGCCCCACATCAGGCTCTGTGCTGACAGCTCAGAGCCTGGAGCCTGTTTCAGATTCTGTGTCTCCTACTCTCTCGCTGCCCCTCCCCTGTTCATGCTCTGTCTCTCTAAAAAAATAAATAATAAGACATTAAAAATTAAAAAGAAAAGAAAAGAAATTTGGCCCTTCAAAGGGTTGGAAAAGCCAGTGGCTTCTATACCTCAAACAGCAAGAGGTTAGAGATGAGAAAAAGCATGTTGCCTTCTTTCCCACATCTTTTGTCTCAGAGACCCCAGTACAGCCGCCGTTAAATTGAGGGAGGGAAGCAAAGAAATAAAGCAAGCCTGAGACCCATGACTTGGAAAGAACTTTGGGAGACACCGCTGGTATGAGAACCGCCTGAAAATTAACAGATGAGAAGCCATCGGGGTTTCTGAGGGAATTGTGGTATTTGTGAAGGTACTACAGCCAAGCCACTAAAGCCTTGTGACCGCAATACTCTCAAGACCTGCAAATTTGCACCAGCAGGCAATTAAAGCATTGCAAAAGCTGTACAGCCACCAAAGAGGGCAGATCCCACACCCACTTCGAATTTGGCTAAAGAGGATAGCAGTTGCTCCCCAAGGGCAAGGCCAAGGGGCACACAGAGCTATGATGAAGGGAGTCCTCCTGAAGAGCAGAATCGGGGTCCCAGCAGGAACCTCCTCCTCTGCCAGGGCGGGGGGCCTTCCCATCACCTGCTCCAGGGTGCCAGCACTGCTATGGGCTGGGGGCTGCTGCGTGCATTCCTCTCTCTGCTTTGTTGAATGGCAAGTTTAATCGTGGTCTTCTACCCCCTGCTTGACCATTGGGCACGGAGTGCAACTGTGAGTGCAGAGGGCAGATCATTTGCCTTTCAGTTCACAGGTTGCCAGACCATGAGGAACCACACCCAAACCTGCTGGAAAGGACAATGCATTACCCAGAGACCATGGACTTTCAGGTGGTGCATTAATGGACGGGTTTTGTTTGTCTCTCTGGGGATGAAGTGAGTGAGTTCTGTATTGGGAAATAGGGACCGCCCGGGCCCAGATTGCCAGCGATTCTCCCCTTCTTCCACTGTGTTCGAAGAATAGCGGGGCCCTTGGCTGCTCCAAGCCCTCGGCGCGGTGACGTAACCATGTGACTACATTCGTCCCAATGGGAAGGAGCAGAAGAGATGCACGCCACTTCCTGGCGCGGCACGCACACCTCCCAGACACTCATTTCCTGAAGGCTGAGATGGTGATGACCGCGAGAAAGAAGCTATGTTGAGCACGGCCTGGCGGTCATGAGCCTCTCCTCCTCCAGTGACGGGAGACCCTCACCCTGGACTGTCACATGCAAAAAGAACAAACTTCATTTTTGAGCCACATTATTGTTGTTCAGGGTGTTACAACAGCTGAATCTTTTATTCCAGCTGACATTCAGATACTCTCAGTACATTCAGAGATACTCTGTTTACAGGCCAAATACCTTACCCAATACCTCACATTATTTCATATAAAAATGACAAAGTCACTCTGTCCATGAGCGACTCGAGAGGCACATGGATTCTTAGGCAAGAGTAATTTACTAGAATTCTCCATTGGTGAATCAGAGGTTCCAAGCAGACAGGTGGTTTCTCTAAGTCTGGAAGAATTAAGGCAGGGAATGGCTCCTTTACTTAGCAATGACTAATCTTTCATATATAATTATTACAAAAGTTTTATAAATACACACACACCTTCCCCCTAAAGATCTAGCTGCATTTTATAGATCTGGAATCAAATGAACACACACGGTATCCTGGGACGTATAAAAAAGGCTGGGTAACATTATTAATTTTATTATAGATGACAATGAGGTGTTTACTTTCAACATGCCTGATTCAGCAGCTCTAAAGAATCTCTTCTAGATCCTTTGACATATGTAATTACTTCACGTGCCTTCCTATCCGACCTAAGGCAAAATATAAACACACAAAAACTCTGTAAAGCCGTCTGACCACAGCTATTTGAAAATGAAATCCTTGTGCCTGAAAATTCCTAGCCTACAGCTTTGAAAGAGCATCACAGCAAACTTTTCTGGCCATAGTCCAAGTTCAAGTGCCAAGAAAACTGTGACTCCTCACGATGCGGACTCTTGCCACACTCCGACACTAGTTCCTCAGGCCTGGTTCAATGAAGAAACGCAACCAAACACTAAACAAACCAGAGCAAACAAGAAATCTCCAAAGGATAGATGAGTCCACTAAGTTTAAGAGACGGGGGCACGAGAGGGAAATTCAGGCCGAATCCTCTATGGTACAATGCTAAGGCTGAGAAATGCTAAGGCTGAGAAATGCTAGGCTACTGCACATGACCATCAAACCCCGAACCCTGAACTTGGATGTCCTCGTCCAGCAAACTGACAGCTGCTCAGCGCAAGCTTTATACCAAAGGTGACAGCCCTACTGATAACTCAACCGCTCGCCAATAGAGTGGGAATGCAGAACACAGCCAGAACCATGAACCCACGTCCCGGATCCAGATTCTCTGGTTTCAAATCCAGGCTCTGTCTCTGTCACTTAATTGCTGTGCTAATTGCTTACCCTCCCGAAGCCTCCATTTTCTCCTCTATAGAATGGGATCATAAGAGTACCTATCTCCGAGGGCTGATTGCCATGAGAATTAAGGGAGTTAATACATATCAGTTTCTTTGATAAGCCTATGGCAGGCACTCAATAATCGGAAGTCTATTATTATAAATAGCTGTCTTAATATCACTGATGCCCCACCCATTTGTGATCCAAGAGAAACAAGGAGAACTATAGATTTATTCCAGCTTCTTGGCGACTAGGAATTCAGTGAGGAACTTGAAAGAGAACGTAGGATAGGCTGTTTGTGTTCTGTCGGCGAAGCACGACTTTGTACAAAAATCCTCCAAACAGTCCCTTAGCAATTACGCTCATGACTTCTTTGGAAAGACAAAAACCACATGGAAGGTAAGGGGCCAGAGGTTACTTTGCGGAGTCTGGACTGGTGCTGAGGAAGTTCGTACATCGTCCTGCAGCCTTCCCACGGCCAGAAGCACGAATCAACAACTCAGAGCCCCGACTCCCCCAAACACTGGCAACCACTCCGTCACCAGAATGAAAACCGGGAAACCAGGGACTCGTAAAATGTAGTTAACTGCCTGACGCCTGTCCTGTTCCTCCGCAGCCCGGCTGCCTTCCTCGCTCCTTGTACAAGGTGACCTAGTGCGGTTTCTCATTTCGTACAGTTCCCCGTCCCAAAAACCACCCGGAGCCGACCTCGTAAATTATCCACCTTCTCTTGGTCTTCCTCGACCCCTCATGCCCACAGATGAGGTCCCTTGACGTTAACCGTAAGCCTTACAAGGCTACAGGGTATTCATGAGGGTGCGCCTGCAGGATTAGGAGCAAAATGACGAAAATGACCAGTAAGGGTGGCCCTTCAGTTAAGCAACAAAGTGAAGCAAGCAGAGCCGTAACACGAGCCGGCGAAGGCTTGCCAGCGTGCCGCTGAGAAGACCGGCATGATTCTCAGCTCTCCGAAGCTGGCCTGCTCCTCGGTGGCTGTCCAGTGTCCGTCACCACACCGATGACACCGTGGCTTTGGTCCCGCGTTACCCGTTCAGGACGGTGCTCCCCCACGGTCACTCGGCCGCTCACACGCCAGCTCCCTTCCGCGGCACACCTCTACCTCCCCGTGAAGATGGAACGCTGGCAAGCCTCCCTCCTCTCCCTGGATGAGAAGTGGGGAGACACAGAGAGTCCTCCCTCTGTCCCCTCACTGCACCTGGACCAACAGTCTCTCCCGCACTGTGGCCTGGCTGCCCGGCTGCCGGACGGTGAGCACCGAGAGCACCTTTCTACCTTTCGGGACTCGCCCCCTGCCTGTCCTACCCCTCGCTTCCAGCTCTAGCACCTGCAGGTCACCGCCACCAGCCCTACAGTCTTCGGGCCCCTTGCAAAGGACGGCCCGAGGACACCGTTTTCTTTTAGAGACAGCTCATCAGGAAACAGCCCGTTCTCTTTCCGCGGAGCAGAAATTTATTGCATATTATGCCGATTCTCAAATCAGCCACACTCCCCCTAATATCGCGAATCGTTCCTTGCTTGTGCGAATGAACTCTGTGAACTCTCACTGAGAAAGTTGAACCATTAGAATTCTTAGCGTGTCTGCTCGCTGCTGGACAGGGGAAAAGCTGCTTTGATTCTGAGGATGACAAACAACCTGACAGGAAAGAACAGCAGTTCGCCAAACTAGTCTTGCTTGATAGGAATATCCTCACTTGCAAATCCAAATTTACCAAGTCATCTATGGGCCTACAATACGGTTTTCTGAATGGAGTTACTGCCAAGAGAGGATTTTCCTAAGCAAGTAATGTTACTTTAGCCCCACGGGGAATGCATTTCTATTCTGGTGCTTCTTGTCAGTCGGCCTCCAGGATTTGAGCTTTCTGGTGAATGAAGAAGGAAACGTGCGAAGCTGGGAGCTGAGGCTCGGGAAGGGGGCAGCCTCACGGGGTGCGACCACCCTTCCTCACCCGCACCTGCTCTGCTCTCTGCCCTCTTCCTACAAACACCGAGCCCCGGGCCGTGTCTTATGCATCTTGTTCCTCTCAAAGCACCCAGACTTGGGGATTGCATGCATGCGGAATTAAGAATCAGAAAATGGGAAGTGAAAGTCCCCAGCAAGCCATGCCTGAAACGGTTAACTGTTAAACTTACATCCTCCCAGGCTTTATCCCCCCATACGTGTACGTGTGAAGTCTTGTACTTAAGGAACGGTCGGCACCTTTAAGCATCAGTAGCCACAGATGTCCTTTTGATCTTGTTCCTTCAAACGTGTAGTCTCGACTTCTCCATTAATGGCGGCTCCATCCTTCCTATTTCTCAGACCAAAAGCCTCAGGGTCACCTCGGACACTTCAATTTCTAGAACACCCACATTCAATGAGCCAGGAAATCCTGATCTAAAATTGCTCCTGAACTTGGCTACTTCTTACCACGGTGGCCAAGGAGATCCTTTTAAAACACGGATCAGATAGGTCATGACATCATTTAGCTCAACTCCCTGCTAACGGTAAACGCCAGGCCCCAACCTCAGAGTGCACTCCCCTCTGACTTTGTCCACTACGTTCCCCTGGCTCGGCCACTCTGGCCTCCATGAAGACCTTGGATATCTCTGGCACCTCCCTACACTGTGTCCCACAAATGCATATGGCTGATCTCTTACCCCCACAAATCTTCATCAAGGTGGTACCTTTTTGGGGGAGGACTTCCCTGAAAACGCATTTTATTTTTTTTTATTTTTAAAATTTATTTTGAGAGAGAAGTAGAGAGCAAGCAGGGGAAAGGCAGAGAGAGAGAGGCAAAATCCCAAGCAGGCTCCACAATGCCAGTGCAGAGCCCGTTGAAGGGCTTGAACTCACACGCCATGAGCTCATGACGGGAGCCTAAACCAAGAGTTGGGAGCTTAACTGACTGAGCCACCTAGGTGCCCCTGAAAACTCATTGAAAAATTTTTTAAATGTTTATTTATTTTTGAGAGAGAGAGAGAGACAGAGTGAGAGTGGGGGAGGGATATAGAGAGAGAGAGGGAGACACAGAACCCAAAGCAGGCTCCAGGCTCTGAGCTGTCAGTACAGAGCCTGACATGGGGCTTGAACTCACAAACCATGAGATTATGATCTGAGCTGAAGTTGGATGCTTAACCGAGTGAGCCACCCCCTGAAAACTCATTTTAAATCACCCTTACCCTTCACCTCCTGAATTTTCTGGCCTGCTATCTATCTTATTCTCCACGGCACCTGGTACTATATTTTATCTATTTATTTTATTAACAAACCTTCTTCTTTCACTAAATGTAAGCTCTGTGAGGGTAGAAACTTTATCTTCTGTTTTCTGTTTTATCCCCGGTGTCTAGAGCGAGGACTGGCCCATAGCAGAGTGCTTGATATCTGGTGGAGAATGAATGAAAGGCACTATGATTGGAAATGGGAAATACAAGAATTAAAAGAGCAAAACAAAAGCAGGAATCTTGGCTCAGGGGAACATAAACGTGGACACAAATAACTACAGGATAAGGAGTAACGTGATAATTGCCATGCATATGTTGAAAACAAAGATCTATGTCTACACTACAGTAAGAGGGATTAATTCTCACTATGGGGATTAGGACACGGTCTGTGGAGAGAGTGGCATCTGAGCTGGGTCTTGGATGACAAACAGAATTGCAACGTACTGAGAGGAAATGGAAGGCTATTAGCAGAGAAACTGCCTGAAAAGGGCATAGAAAATATTTGTGAAGAAGAGTTTGTGGGGCAGCAGGACTGACGTGAGGAGCAAAGGATTTATGAGGTGGGAGGCAAAGCTGGAGAGGCGTCCGCAGCCAGGCTGTGTGGAGCCTGGCACCCTCGCTTGGGAAGGGGATTGAGGGGGAATACATTCTTAGGTAAGGGGGGAGGATGGGCATCGCTTTATTGGCAGGAAGGTGCGGACAGAGCTTCAGGAGCATTAAATTCAATGTTTACAGAATTCTCCAGAAACATAAAGACATGGCCCAGAGAGAAAGGGGAGGAGGCCTCAGGAAGGACTCCATGGCCATGTGCTAATAACACACTTCTCTTTGGGAGTTCTCTGCCTGGGAGTGCTGAGCTAGCCAGGGTGTGCCCGGTCCTTGTTACCTCACCCAAACCCACACCTGACCAGAGGTGAGACAGGGTGGAGAGACCACACACTGAAAATTCTTGGAATGGCTGACATGATGGGAGGGAGCTCCAATAAAACACCACAGAACGTGTTCTGGAAATCAGTTAGGGGGTCTCGAAACCTCACAATTTTATTTCCTGATGAGTATCAAATGAAAGATTTACAAAGATAAAGAGATGCTTTACATCGATTCGGGGAACAAAGAAATTTTGGCATCTTGAGGCATAGAATCAAAATGCGTACTGTCTTGAGAGGCCATCGGATCCCCAGTGCCTGGTCCTGAAGAATTCCATATGATGCTAAAAGAATGAAGGGGAAGGGGAACCTGGGTGGCTCGGTCAGTTAAGTGACTGACTCTTGATTTCAGCTTAGCTCATGATCTCACGGTTTGTGAGTTCGAGCCCCAGGTCAGGCTCTGCACTTACAGCGGAGCTTAGAATTCTCTCTCTCCCTCTCTGACTGCTCCTCCCCTGCTTGCGCGCTCTCTCTCTCTCTCTCTCTCTCTCTTAAAAATAAAAAATAAACTTAAAAAACAAAGAATGAGGGGGAAGAGTGTGTGGGGCTCCTGCTGGCAGCGCAGAACCTGCCTGGGATGCTCTCTGCTCCTCCCCTGCTCGTGCTCTCTCTTTCTCTCTTAAAAATAAACTAAAAAAAAAAAGCATGAGGGCAAAGAGTGTGTTGGGTCACAATGACCTGCTTTATTAAAACACAGGAACTAAACCATGGAGGTAATTTAAAATTAGGTTGCAGAAGCTAAGATTTTCTCTGAAACACCACTTTATTCTTTGATTTTCTTTTTGGGGACAGCAAAAAAAAAAAATTTCTTTTTTAACTTTCTCCAAGACATTCATTGTACATTTAGGTAGGCAGTATACATTTCCAGAGAGAGAAGTGTGTCTTGGGAGCCCTGAATTTCAACCGCTAGCTGCGAACGAACAGCTTATTTCTTTAAAATTGCAAACAAATTACTTGCAGCTTTCTCTAGTTCCTTCAGAAAAATATCCAAGTCATTGTCTTCTTTATTACGTCTTTCCTTCTTATTTACATACTTCCCTAAAAAATGGAGATTGTATTAAATCCATCCAACAAGTATTTACCAAGTGCCTCCCTGGTCAGGTAAGGCCCTGGGTAGGGAGCGGAGAAGGAACAATTATGAAGGCAAGGATTCTGCCCCTCAAGGCACCAAGAGAAGACAGACACAACTAAATAATTACAAATGCAAATGTACCAATTTCTGTAATCCAAACAAGCTCTACCAGGCGCAAAGTAAGGCATGCATACTCCCCAAGCAAGGAAGCTGGGAAGAGATTAGAGGAGGAGGTGACATTTAAGATGGTCTTCGAGGAATTCACCAGGCAGACAAAGCTGAAAGGGCGTTCTGGGCAGAGGGAAAGCTTGAACAAAGCCATGGAAACACAGTTCAGCCATGAACCTATTTTGCCGGTGAAGAGGATTTCAGTAATACTTCAGGATTTCAGAAATACTTTGGGGGGTCCAGAGGCAAAAGCAGAAAGAATATTTGATGCGTTTCATTCCTAAACACATATCTGAGGCAGATGCACAGAAACCCTTTAATTTATTTCCACTGAGGGAATTTTCGTATTTGGAGTAAAGTCAGCCTGGGCTTCGTAAGGGAGAAAAGTTATTCCATTGATAGGACCCATAGATTTTGTTCTAAAAGACAGGTATGTAAATCAAAGTGCATTCTGGGGACCCAATCAATACTGAAATTGAGTAATAAAACCAGAAGGGACTATCATTTCCAAATTATACTTCAGTGATTCCTCTCCAATTAAAATGGCCACAAACCAGAAAACCTAATTAAAATGTTGGTGGGGGGAGAAAATGAGACTGTAGATTCACAGGAGATAAAGATTTATGGAGACTCAGTGATAATCGGGATAAGGAAAGAGGTTAGAATAGCTCTTTAATTAAAGGATAACATTCCATTCTTTGTTTTTTATTGTTCAGCAAAGATAAAGAGCTATCCAGTTCTCTCTCTCAGGCGGAAAAGTGCTTACCAGCTCCTTTTTACGGTTATAAAATGACACCCAGAGCTGTAGGCGGACACCAGTCTGTTTTTTTGTGGCCTCACAAGTCCCCAAACTCTGCTACGGGGAGGCCATCCATCATCACTTTAACCTCATCTCATTCCTTCCAGCTGGGACCTGACAGTGGGTCAGGTGGCTGCAGCGACCACGCACAGAGCTGTCCGAGTCATGAATCAGCAGGGTGGCTGTGGCTCCAGCCATTGCACCCTGGGTCCTGAAAGTATTCCTTGATCAAGGTCTGGTAAAGCAGGTGGTACAGAAAAGCTGTAGAGCCCATTTCTTAGACAAGGGAAAGAGAACTTTTACGGGAAAGTGGAGGAATGCATTTTGGGGGTGGGGCTGAGGAGACAAGGGCGACTACATTTGAATCTAAAAGAACCGTAAAGATAGCGAGAGCAAATTTCTTCTAACAGTCCTATCTGCTAATTTGGCCTGCCACTTTTGAATGGTCAGAGGTATTTGTGAGCCTTTGGAATGAATCAACCTCCCCAGGAAGTATCTCCTAAGTAAATAATAGAATAACAATAGCAACAACAATGATGATGATAAGATATTGGCAGTAGTTAACATACTATGCACCTAATATTCTGCTAAGTCTTTTATATGAATTCTCAAGTCCTCCTAAGAACTCTATGAGGTAGAGACCATTACTCTATCACCAATTTACAAATGAGAATACAAAGGCTTACAAAGGTTTACTATCTTGTCCAGGGGCACACAACCAGTAAGTGGTTGAGTCCCAGCGCTTGCCCACAACATTCTACTAAACTTACCACTCACCGAAAACACTCCGTGAACTATAATGTGTGGATGATGTTCTAATTAATTAAATTTAGACGACTTTGCTTTTAAATCTTACTGATAATCTTTCAAAAATCTATCTTATCTCAGGAAAGACAATATATTCAGCAAAATAATGCCTTTTATTGGTGACTGAGGGTCTTCTGTTGAGAATCATGATTTGTCTCCCCTGGGAGGTCCTATCCTTTCCCCATGTAATTCTTAACCCATCTTTCTGGAACCAGTTTCATCGCCAGCCAGTCAACAAGGGGTTTTCCCTCCCCCCCAGCCCACAGTGGGTTTTTGGGCAAAATACTGCCCATACTTCAGATTTTTCAGTTTAGGGAGTGAAGCTCAGGTATTTCAGAATCGGTTATGTGGATATTGTGGTGGCTTTGTTAAGTTTTCCAGAATTTCCTTCCCTGTAGGTTTCTAGTTAAGAGTGGGCCACAAGAGATATTTTCATAGATTTGAAGGTGAAAGTGAAGCAGTAGTGAACAAAAAAATCAACTGAACTTTATTTTGGAATAATTTTGGATGCACAGGGCCTTTATGCTTTTATGTCGGAAGGTTGGAGCAGGCGCGTTTGTAGCTCCCACATGTGGTTGTTCATTTGTGGCTCCCTTCTCACTGCAGGACAGCCGCTGGGCCTGCAGCTACTCCCCTTTGCCCAGATCCTCCTTCAGCTCTTTCAACTGCTGGGTCAGGAGTGTGTTAGTTCCATGATGGAGGCACTGGCTTCGCTGGTGGGCCGTCCACTTCATCAAGGTTGGAGTCAGGAGAAGTGGCCCAGTCCCCAGTCTGTCCTCGTGAGTTCCACGGTTGCACCTCTGGGATCCACCTTTCCTTCGACTGCCCCCACACCCCCTATTCATGCATCTTTCCCTTCCCAGTGTCTACCCAGTGGATGTCATGCTCCAGCATGGAAGTGAAGACAATAGCTTTGCACAGACAGTTCAACCAGTTCTACAGTTGTGCCAGTTCAGATCCCTGTAATAGATCTTAATATATCTGTATACCCATAGAGCTCCATTTCTGGTTTTGCTTCTCTCTTTGAACCCTGCCTGAACATGTGCCTGACACACATGAAGGGGTTGAAACCTTGAATCCAATGAAAACACTGCTTCTGGATGGTAAGATCTCATGCTGATGATTTATTCGTACCCAGAAGCCAAGATCAAGAAAGAGAAAGAAAGCATAAGAGTGAAAAGGGGTCATGGAAGCAGAAAAAATAAAAGTTCTCGGTGATGCTGTAACATATGCCTACTTCACGCCAGGCACTGTGCCTGGTGCCAGAAAATAAAAAGATCAGTAATGACCCTACACCTTATAACCTATGGAGGAGGACAGACTCTTAGCTAACTACAATAAAATAAGTGCTATATAATTGGCATGAATAAAGTACTATGGGCAAACAGAAGAGGAAGTCACTAATTTTGCCTGAGAGGATCAGGGAAGGTTCTGCACATGAGGTAACACTGACGCTGGGCCAATAAGAAATTCACTAGTTCATAGGGTGCCTGGGTGGCTCAGTTGGTTAATCTTCCAACTTCGGCTCAGGTCATGATCTCGCGATTTGTGAGTTCGAGCCCCGCATCAGGCTCTGTACTGACAGCTCAGAGCCTGGAGCCTCCTTCAAATTCTGTGTCTCCCTCTCTCTCTGCCCCTCCCCTGCTCACACTCTGTCTCTCAAAAGTGAATAAACGTTAAAAATTAAAAAAAAAAAAAGAAATTCACTAGTTCAGGGATTCTCAAATTTTAGCAGGCATCAGAATCAAAAGGACTAAATTCAGGAAGAAATTGAAAAGTTACTTGGCACTAGATACACATGCAAAGTTTTGTTGGATGAATGATTTCTTTAGTTTTGCTAATGTGTCATTTTTGTAGGAAACAAGTTGTGCTCAGTGGAAAACTATGCATCATCTAGTGAAGAGTCCCCCATGTTACTTGATTCTATGGGAACTATTTTACAACGGTAAATTCTGAGTAACTGAGAACAGGGCGAAATAATTCTTATCTAGAGACATGCAGATTCTGTTCTATCTGGTAGAAGTTCAATTGTTCCTCTGTGAAAAAACCACCCTTGGGTCCATTTGCACATCTATTCATTCATTTCAATATTGCTTATCTCTAATTCAACATTGTTGGTCTATATACATTTTTAAAAATTCTCTTTGAAGTGGTTATAACATCTGCCTGGTTCCATCACTGATTAATGACTACAATAAAGTCTGCAACATGTGTTCATTTTTCTATCTGTCAGAGAGTCATGAATTTACCAAATTCTAAAAATTACCCTTTAACAGCTTCAAACTTTTAACAAAAAAGCCTATTTTAAAGCTAAATATATTATACTAGAACATGGAGAAATATGAGAAGCTACCCAAATTTTTGCAAATGGAATACTTCTGATACCAAAAACTGTATTTCTCCAAAAAAAAACTATAGACTAATTTTATTTCTGAATAAGGCATCAACTCTCATATTTTTGAATATGTATTCGAACATTTGAATAAGTACTTTTGATATAAAACTTCTTAAGTTTTATAATTCTTTACTAAAAATGACGAATTTTTGATTCTTTTTTACATATCCACAGCTTACGCCCTTAAACAAAAAAGATTAGACAACAGTAATCACTCTTTATATTTATAGGTACATCTATTGAGTAGATCAGAAAGATCTTTTGGTTTTATCTTTTTATTTTTTATTTTTTTTTAACATTTATTTATTTTCGAGAGATACAGAGACAGAGCGTGAGCAGGGGAAGGACAGAGAGAAAGGGAGATACAGACTCTGAAGCAGGCTCCAGGCTCCAAGCCGTCAGCACAGAGCCCGACGCGGGGCCCGAACTCACAGACAGTGGATCATGACCTGAGCCGAAGTAGGCCGCTTAACCAACTGAGCCACCCAGGCGTCCCTGGTTTTATCTTCTTTATACATGGATCAATCATCAGGCAGTCTCTGCAAAATATGCCAGTAAGTTTTTCACTAATTTTCTTAAATGGCCATAGTTTAAGGAGTATTTAGCCAAATTTGTGAACACCAACAAGGGAAATTTCAAAGCATGTGCAGTTTCTTGGTGAATCATGAAACCACAAAAATGTTTTCTGATCAATTAGAGAACATGAATCAGGAAAAAAGTTACCTATCAGCACGGGTTTTATTTATTTATTTTTAATTCTAATTAATTGATTTTATAATTAAAATTTTATTTATTTTTTTAATTTACATTCAAGTTAGTTAGCATATAGTGCAATAATGATGTCAGGAGTAGGTTCTAGTGATTCATCCCTTATGAATAACACCCAGTGCTCCTCCCAACAAGTGTCCTCCCTAATGCCCCTTGCCCATTTAGCCCATCCCCCCACCCACAACCCTTCCAGCAATCCTGCTTGTTCTCTTTATTTAAGAGTCTCTTATGTTTTGTCCTCTCTCTTGTTTTTATATTACTTTTGCTTCCCTTCCCTTCTGTTCCATCTGTTTTGTATCTTAAATTCCACCTATGAGTGAAGTCATATTTGTCTTTCTCTCATCTCGCTTAGCATAACACCCTCTAGTTCCATCCACATAGTTGCAAATGGCAAGATTTCATTCTTTCTGATTGTCGAATAATACCCCATTGTGTGTGTATATATATATATATATACATATATATATATATATATATATATATATACCATATCTTCTTTATCCATTCATCTGTCGATGGAGATTTGGGCTCTTTCCATACTTTGGCTATTGTCGATAGTGCTGCTATAAACATTGGGGTGCATGTGCCCCTCTGAAACAACACACATGTATCTCTTGGATAAATACCTAGTAGTGCAATTGCTGGGTTGTACGGTAGTTCTATTTTTTACTTTTTGAGGAACCTCCATGCTGTTTTCCAGAGTGGCTGCACCAGTTTGCATTCCCACCAGCAATGCAAAGAGATTCTCTTTCTCTGCATCCTTGCCAACACCTGTTGTTGCCTGAGTTGCTAATTTTAGCCAGTCTATCAGCACAAGTTTTAATATTAACAAATTTGGTTTGTTTGGGAAGAGCTTGCCACCTAGAACTTTCCCTTTACTGAATTTGGTTCATATTCAAACTGAAGCTAATGCCTTAGTCTAATCTTTAAAACCTTGGTTTTGACAACTGCAGTTTGGCAGGCAAGCTACTTTTTAGAATGAAAATATCTCACAGTTAGACATTGCAACTGTAGGGAATAAAATTCAGAATAAATGAAATAATGAGCCACAACTGAGTTATTTCAGAAGGGTGAAGACGGGTTAGGAATTTTATTCATATCCTTTTTTTAAAAAAAGAAAAAAAATAATATTACTCCTTAGACACTGAATCAGCACTAAATAAGACTTGAAGGGGATCAGGATATGCCACCCCAAAACATGCCTCTTTTACAGATGAATTGTTTCAAGGTAAAGGCACTGGAGTTTCTGAAATCCTATCTGCCTACAAGAAGAGCCTCCCCGAAGAACTCAATTGTCATATAAATCCCCCACCAGGAGTGACTACACCCAGACGCCGTCACACACTAGCATCTCTCATGTCTATTCTCCCAAGGGTCCTCTGGTCTTCCCAAAAAGTTGCCTGCTTTTCTGGAAATGTTCTTTCTTCCCTTCCTCTAGGAAGTTAGATATATAGACCCCTAATTTGTTTTTCTTACTGAGGTATCAACGACATACAACATTACATTAGACGTCAAGTTCTCACCACCGTTATCTCTGCGTGCTCCTGAGGGTAAGTGGGATGCACATGCTAATAAACTTGTTTGTTTTCTTTTGCTCATCAGTCTTTTGTCATCCCAACTTATAGGGCCCCAAGAAAAGAACCTAAGAGGGGAGAAGGAAAAGAAGGAAAAGAAGAAGAAGGAGAAGGAGAAGCAGTAGCAGCATTAAGATCTGGACTAGTAAGCTATTTCCTTGACATAAATTTTAAGAGATCTTTCTAAAATCAATAGCCAGAGCCATTCTTAACCACGAAACCATAATGAGGCATTCCTTTAATATCAAGAACAAATTAAGGATGGTCTCTTTGAGTGTTTATTTCCCCATGTTCTGGAAGCTCTGGACCATGCAGTGACACGTAAACTAGATATAATGGGTATAATGTTATAAAGGAGGAGGCAAAATCAAGTGTTTCCTGATGCTGAGCTGGTTTACCAATCCCCTCCCCATCTCACCCATGCAAAAGGTATAACTGAAAAACTATTAGATTTAACAAGAGAAGGGAGCAAAGTGGCTGGATAAAAAACAAACATCTAAAAATCAATAGCTTTCCTCTGTACTAGCAATAACAATTACAAGATATAATAGGAAAAAAAAAAACGCCACATTCACAGTGTGCAAGATGTTAACACTTGAAGGAAAAGCTTTGCTAAAAGATATAAAGGAGACCCAAATAAAAGACCGTAAAATGTTGTCAATTCTGTGCAAATTACTCACAGCAGCATGTCTCTAAATGGGGTCTAGGGATGACTGTTTTAAAATCCCTTGATGCTTATTAAAATGCAGATTCTTGGGCTAAACCCAGAGTTAACAGAATCACAAGAGGAGAAAGGGTAGGTTTTCAAGAAAACTGTCTTCTTACCAAGCTCCCCAAGTGATTCTGATACACATTAAAGCTCAGCAACCACAGCTTTATGTAGGTTTTATAAAATTTCAGTAAGATTCAAACTTCATCTAGAATGAAAGCCAATAAGGGGGCTGCCCTAACATATGTCAAAGTAGATCATAAACTTAAAGTACATACATAAGGTCCATCATAAACCTCAGTAATAAAAATAATGTGGTCTTTTGCAAAAAACAACAAACCAACTTCACAGAAGAGTCCCAAGACAGATTTCTGCATTAAGTTACAGAAGTAAAATTGTTTCCATGTGTCAATTACTGTGTCACCAGAAACTGGCTGCATCTTTTTAAACCCAATATGGAGGATATGTTTGGAATAATCTAATGCTACATGAAGTAAAAACAACTTGGCCGGGGAGACCACAGGTACATGTGTGTAAGGAGTAATGATACCACTTAAATGGTTTTTGTTTTGTTTTGTTTGATCAGTCAAGTGCGGACCCAGAATAATACCATGGAGAGAAGAATGGAAATGAGAGAAATTGATTATACTCACAGATTCCAGAAAAGGGAGGTATGGCATTCTACTCAGGGGGCCACATGGGAAGACGCCCAGGGAATTGGCTCAACCGAGAGGTGGGGAGCAGGGAGAGGACGGGGGAGAGGGAAAGCCCATAGGCAAGTGCTTTAATCAGGGATCAGAGGGGCGAGCACAAGCCAAAGGAGTGAGGGAATTTCACTGATGCATTTGAATGTCACTAGGTCACAGTCAGGGGAAGGTGAAGAAGGGACTAGCTTTATCACACATGTGTACTCGGTTGCCTGGGCACGGTACTCATAGCCTGTTGGTAGGGATGTTGAGGTATCAGGAAAATATAAAGTTTTTGAAAGTTATAATGCAGTCGATCTTATGATGCCTTAACATCATTAACAATAGTAACTGGGATGGATAACACTTGCATCTGGGTTATGGAGATGTCAAGTGAGTGGGGCGGCCAGATTTAGTCACTGGAAGGCAAACTTTGATAAAGGTGACAGCTAGTTAAAGTCTTACTAGGCATATGATGAGAATATGTGCAACCAGGCACCCCACTCTGTGGGCAACAACCAAGAGAAGAGTCATCTCTGATTTTAAAGGAATCTTTGGGAACACGTTGCTTACATCATGAAGGGTCTTAACCTCTTGGCCCATTTCTCGTAGTTTGGCCTGTACTGCCCAGAGTTAATAATGCTCTATAACAAGAGGTACCCTGAATGGACAAACTCCTCCTTCCCTAGCTAGTAAAGAGTCTAGGGCCAGTCTGTTACCATTTGGGTTAGAGACTCACAGAATTGTTGCCTAAGGGACGATGTTTTGTGTAGCCTTTGAAGGATCTGAAAGGGCTGCTGAAAGGTGTTGGCTGGCAGTTACAGTCTGATTTGGTTTGAGAAAGGCTGCTATACTGGCGCCAATGCTGGCTGCTCCTGTGGTTATGACAAGTCCTGTTACGATGGGAATAAATATCATCCATTTTGCCTGGCATTCTTAGGTCGATGGAAATGGGGAAGTACCTGGTAGTTAAAGAACTATGGGAATCCCCAGTGTAACCACTGCACCCTGGGGTACGGTTTAATTAGGGAAAACGTGCAGGGGAGTCAACAAGGAAAAATACATAAGGTACTGTGCCTGCGAGTTTGGACCTCAATCGTATCAGAAGTTGCCATTTAGAGCATAATGTCCCTGTGAGCAAGAGGTATTGTGCTTAACCCAGGGGAAAGAGTGCTTGTGGTGGTCATGGTTGGAGACACAAGGCAAGAGACTGTGGCAGAAAGCTAGGGCAGGGGTGGGTAAAAAAGGAAAAGGCATCAGGGAGTGGGTGATCCTCTCCCCAGGAAGTAAAGGGGGGGTGACTGACATCTGGCAGGTCCTTCTGAGGAAAGCAATGATCTCCATCAATTTTAGTAACCTCCGCCAAATTTTCCTTTAGGCATGGAAATGTAGGGTGTACATTTTAGCAGAGAGAAAGGAGTACAGTAGAATCATGGGCTGAAAGCAGATAGCAAACTCAGGAAGAAAAGCAAAAAATATCCTGTGTCCACCTTGTGCCACAGGAGAGGTGGGCCACGGGTGTCCCTGGGGTGGAGATTTTTGTGTAAGAAGTGAAGTCACCTCCAATGGTGAGGTCTTGGATTGGAGCGATGTCTTCTGGGGCCATGCTGTCTCCAGCAGTGAGATTCTGGGCATGTGGGATTGGGCTCTCTTTTCCGGGAGGGTATCCACTTGAGTCACTGTGAGGCTCCAGCCTGTAAACCACTGAAAGCACCCAGACCAGCAGTAATCAGACCAACAGCAACAGAATGGGGGGACAGCTGCACCTGACGGGGTTTTTGTTTTAGTTTTTGGTGGAAATTTAGGTTCAAATGGGCCCCCTTTCTGAGGAGCCAGCTGTGTGGCCAGTGGGACAATCTATGGTTAACGAGTCCCAGGAGAGTATGTTCCCTTGATCTGGCCTCCAGCCCTAGAAGATGGGCGTGAGATTGAACATTTATAAAAATAAATTAAGGTCTGGGGCAAGATAGAGAACTTTAGAGTTTATTTGTTGTACTTGTATTTGAGAAGGAGTTGTTTGAGAAGACCGTACGTCTCTCAATTAAACCAATTATCTGGGACCTATCATGAAAGCTCTACTGACTACCCTCTTTCAAGAGTCCAGCATTATGTATTTTGAAAAGTTAAAATACGTGTCTCAGTTACTATCAGTAATATCTACAACTCGGAAGGGAACAAGGAGCGTCCTGGCAAAGCTGTGTCCTGTGATCTTAATATATGCAGAGACATGTGTGATTAGGTTTATATTTTGGCTATCTGTGAGGCAAGAGATTTCTAAGATATTTTCCTTAAAGGAGAGAATTTTTAGGCAATGGCCCAACAGTTCATAATAAATGTGAATATGGGGCCATAACTGGCCAGGGCATTCGACGCTAAGATGATTGCCTGAAGTTTGGCTGAGTGTGTTGTTCCTTGGGTCCCACTCTTTATCAGGGACATTCTGGCTAAGGGATACAAAGCATCGACATTCTACTGACGACCAGCATGTGTGACGGCTGGCAGAGCCATTTGCATAGGACATGAACTCTCACTGCTGGTCATTCAGTTAATCCCAAGAGGCTCTGCAGTTGGCTAAGGCTTCTGGGGACTGGTGCCCTCCTCTAGCACCCTGGCATCTGGCAAGAAACAGAGGACAGGGGAGGCCACCCCTCCTGCAGGTGGAATATGCCAGAAGGTCCAGGGTTGGCTCCATCTTGCCTTAAGAAGGCCTCAGCAGGCATAGCGAGCTTGTGGAGTGTTGTTTTAATCCAAAGCATACGGTGTAGTGGAGTATGGTGGGGCACAGGCTCAGGGTCTGTGACAGTCTCTATTTCCAGGAGAGTCCAGTAGGTAGCCAGCTATTTGTGTAAAACATAAGACCGAGAGAGGTAGTTTCTTTCATCAGAAACCCTGGGGCAAGCAGCGGCCATCACAAATGGTCCAGAGACTCCAGGAGGCACGAAAAGAGGATGCCAAAACCTCTACAGTGAAGGCGTTTTTGAAGGCACTAACAGGAGTGCCTGTTGATTTTTTGGTAAGTTTTTAAAGTGTATTTATTTATTTAAATAATCCCTACACCCAACATGGGGCTCGAACTCATGTCCCCCAGACCGAGAGTCACATACTTTTCCGACTTAGCCAGCCAGGCATCCCTGTTGATTTTAATTAAGTAAAATTTGTAAATGAGGAATATGGTGTTACCAGAACCCCAAAATGTACTAAATAATATTAGACCTAAGTGTCATTAATATTTGTATCAAATGAATGAATCTTCTTGAAAAAGTATGTTATCTGGGGCACCTGGGTGGCTCAGTTGGTTAAGCCTCCCACTTCAGCTCAGGGCATGATCTCACGGTTTGTGGGTTCGAGTCCCGTGTTGGGCTCTGTGCTAACAGCTCAGAGCCTGGAGCCTGCTTTGGAGTCTGTGTCTCCCTCTCTCTCTGCCCCTCCCCCACTCATGCTCTGTCTCTCTCTGTCTCAAAAATAAATATTTTAAATAAATACAAGAAAAAAAGAAAAGGATGTTATTGATTTTGTGTCCTGGAGAAAGGTGGATGTAGTCAACGCCTGCAAAGCCTGTGTGACAGCAAAGCTGCTGAATGACCCCACGGGCAGCCCGGAAAAGGTACGTAGAGTCCCTCCCAAGGTGGAGGCAACTGCCGCTGAGAGACTGTTGAATAGGCACCAAATAGAACATGCCGGCCCCTCTGTAAGAGCAAAATGTTTGCCGGTTGTTGATGAAATAGAATCGGTAATTTTTTTTCTTTTATTTTAGAGAGAGCGTACATGTGAGCGGGGGAGAGGGGCAGAGGGGCAGAGGGGCAGAAGGAGAGAGAGAGAGAGAGAGAGAGAGAGAATCTCAAGCAGGCTCCACACAGAGTTCAATCCCATGATCCTGAGATCAGGACCTGAGTTGACATCAAGAGTTGGACGCTCGACCCACTGGGCCGCCTGGGCGCCCCCAGAATCAGTAATTTCAATAATACTGGGTATTATTGGCTTTGATGGATGAGACCATAGCACAAAGGTTATAGTAATCCATCAGGAGGCACCATTACTTATTTTTCAGATTTAAGAACAGGCAAAATTGGATTGTCAAATGGAGAAGCAATGGGGATAATCATTCCTTTATTTATTAAGATTTATATAATGAGTTTTAATCTTTGAAGATCCTATTTTAATTTATTTTGGGCCATCTTATCTCTCTTAACTGGGATCCATGGAGTTCCATTTATCAAGCCAATTTGTAAAGGGCCAAAAACTTATGTTAATTTTTTTATTCATTATATTAGAGCATCTATGTCTAATATGGAATATTTTAGGGCACTGAGTACTATGACTACAGGAAATTTAGGCAAAGCTACAGTTAAAGGGTTGCATACTTATTTTTTCCTCTATTTTATATTTAGTTACCTGTTTTATTTATTTTATTACCCTTAAAAACATTTTTTTACATTTATTTATTTTTGAGAGACAGAGAGACACAGAGTGTGAGTGGGGGAGCGGCAGAAAGAGGGAGACAGAATCCGAAGCAGGCTCCAGGCTCTGAGCCGTCAGCACAGAGCCCGACATGGGCCTCAAACCCAGGAACCATGAGATTATGACCTGAGCAGAAGGCGGATGCTTAACCGACTGAGCCACCCAGCCACCCCTTATTTTATTACTTTTTAAAAATTATCAGGGCATATGTTTAAATTCAGTATGATGTCCAGGTATAACTCTAACTTGAGCCCCAGTATTAAGCCCAAGAAGTTTGTCAATTGGTGCATTTTAGTAAATGTACGATTATGGATGCGCGAAAGCCAATCACCACTCTTTTTATCTTTCTGTTACAGAAACTTTTCTGTATATAAAAACTGTATATAAATTTTGGATTTCCAATTGAACCAAATTATAGAAACTTGTTTTAAGTTAGTTATACATGCACGCATACACGTAATTTATTTAATTACTTTAGATTTATTTTTCTCCCTGTATTTAGGGTTTTTTTGTTGTTGTTGTTATTGTTTTTAAATAAGTAATCCAAGACTAGCACTCTGTTTGCTAAACCTGGCATTTGCTCAGTACAAAAGGTTTAAAGTTCCTGTTTTTCTTTTTTCTTTTTTTCTCCCTTTGGGCTTGTAGCTATCTAAGGGGGTAGTTTCTTCCCCTCCCCACTGCCGTTTTAGGCTTTTAGCCACCCGAAAGCCTAGGTCTTTAGTTTCTATTTCTCGTTGGCAAGAATAAGAAGAAAGACAGAGGAAGGGAGGAGGTGTCTCCAATACCTCCTCTCTAGGACAGCCCACCACCAACCACAGGATAATCAGTCCTTGTATGCCACCTCCTCCTTCTCTGTTTTCTTAAATAAAATCTCCCTATATCTAGGTAGCTCAAACTTTTTACTCTATTTTTGGTCGTTTGCCTGACAAGTTCCTGGTGGTCCCAGTGAGCCCTGCTGTGGGACGTCTCCCAATCAACCTGGAGGGGCTAGGATCTGCAAGTAGGAGGGCAATCGTGGCCTCAACTTTGTCTTTTAAATGCTTTGTTTTGTGATAATTCTAAGGACACTCAGCATGTCAATAGGTAGCAGCACTTGAAAGTACCCAGGCACTGAGTTTGTAATCTCACCTGAGCTGAGACACCTCCTCCTCCGGTGTTTCTGGGGAGCAGAATCAAAGCGCTCCTTCCCTCAACCACCCCTCTTTCTTTTTTTACAATGAGCCACCGGTTTGCATAGATGGGATCCCAGACACCCCATGCGGCTGAGGCTGGAAAGGGCCAGCTGCGTGGGATGCAGCAGCGAAGGGGTTGTCAACCCCAGCAATATGGACTCTCGGGGAGGGGGGGGTCGTCTGACACCCAATGGGAAGGGAGCAGTACTCTCCCTTCACGAGCATCACTCAAAGGCACACTGGACGGTGCGGAGGGGTCACCAGCTCTCCCTCTAGGACACACTCACGCTCCGCTTTCCCGCCACTCCGCAGTGGCCTAACCAAGACACCTGCGGGGGCTCTTCCCTAACAAGTCCAAGCTCGGGAACTGCCAGCCATCTGCTCGGTGGCTCTGTGTCCGGAGCCGCAAGACTTTCCCCCTCTTGCCTGGCTCAGGCTGGAAATCGGGATCCTGGGACATTCGCTGGGGCTGGGGCAGAATCCGCACCGTAGGACGCGGGCAGCAGGCAGCACTGCCCCGGGCGACAGCAGGCAGCGCGGGAGCTCACCACCACCCACAGTCTTCCCGAAAGGTGGGGCCGGCCGTCGTGGGCCGTGAGCATCCAAGCGCATCTCCGTGGGGTTTTCCGTCCTTACTCATAGCCGCCCATCCCCCTCGCCAACTGTGTTGTAAGGAATTATTGTTACTGAAATCTTTTTTTTTTCCCCGGGGCGGGGGACGATCAGTCTGGTGCGGACGTGGAATAACACCGAAGAGGCGTATGAAAGTGAAAGAGATTGATAACATGCGCGAATCCTAGAAGAGAGAGGCGTCAGATCCTGCGGGTGACCGCGTGGGAGCGCTCCCACTCAGGGGTGCAGGGGCAGCAGGACCTGCGCGCCAGGGGTTGCTACTGGGGGTTACAGGGAAGGGCACAAGCAAAAGGCGGGAGGGAACTTCGTCCTGCGTCCGGTTGTCCGGTTGTCGCTAGGTCACAGTTAGGGGAGGGCCGGAGAGAGGAACGTGTGGCAGGGACCCAGCCTACCGCACTAAGCCGGTCGTCCCTGTAGGGTTTCTACTGCTTGGCTGTGGGAATGCTGGGCACCAGGAAGATAGGAAAATTAAAACATTTACAATACAGTACACATTAAAACCAGAATGCAGACAGAGGCCATGAAATTTCCAGGCAGGAGATGCACTGCATATATACAAAGATGGAGTGAAACATCCAAAAGGGCCTCCCATTTGGAAAAAAGAAAGAAAGGCCTGTAGGAAGAAAGGAAATGTAGACACTGATCTGGGGCTGAGTTGTTTCTCACGCAGGCAACTCCAGGCTCTGAGCTGTCAGCACAGAGCCCAATGAGGGGCACCAACCCAAGAGGGGTGAGATCATGACCTGAGCTGAAGTCGGGCACTCAACCCACTGAGCTATCCAGGTGCCCCAGCATTTTCTGAAGTTTAGAAACAAAGGAAGAAATCACAAGAGAAATACTGATATCCTTGACCACACACGGCTAAACTTTTGTAAAATTAAAAGGTAAATGACAAACTGGGAAAATATTTACAAGCAATATGACAAATGGCTAATGCTCTTCACATATGACAGTATCAATAAGAAAACAACTAACGTGTCAAAAGAAAAATGGGCACAAGGCTTGAAGAAAGATATTATAGGAGAATAAATACAAATGTCCATATTAAGTACATAAAAATTTTGTCAACTTCCCCAACAATTAACGTAATAAAACTTAAAAACAATGAGTTTCCGTTTTTACCCTATCCAAGAGGCAATTAAAAAAAATGGTACTACTTAATGCAGGTGAAGATGTAGATAAATGGGGACTCCCTATACCACTGATGGAAAATTAACAAAGCCCTCTTACACATTCTGGAAAACAGTTTGGTCATAAGTATGAAGAGGCTTAAGAAGGTTCCTATCCTTCCACTTCGTATTTCTACTCACAGAACGTATACCGCGTTGAAATGTGTCCCCCTCAAAAAAGACAGGTCCAAGTCCTAACCTGTGACCTTTAGGGCCTTTGTAGATGTAATTAAGTACCTTGAGAAGAAATCATGATGGATTTACGGTGGCCCTAAGTCCAATGACCAGTGTCTTTACAAGAAAAGGAGAGGACACTGGGAGACACACACAGGAAAGAAGGCCACATGAAGACAAAGGCAGAGAATGGAGTGACGCTACCACAGACCAAAGAATGCCGGGAGCTACCAGAAGCCGGAAGAGGCAAGAAAAGATTCTCTCCTTAGGGCCTTCAAAGGGAGCCTGACTTTGCTGACACCTTGGTTTTGGAGTTCCAGCATCTGGAACTATGGGAGAGTACATTTCTGCTGTTCTAAGCCACTAAGATTGCAGTGGCACTTGGAAACAAATACACTGTGGAGACAATCATTGATATGAATGAAGGCTTCTATATGAGGATCTTCATCTCTGCATTATTTATAACAGCAAAAATCAGGAAAAACTTGAAGCAATGAAAAATAAAGAAGGGTCAAATAAGCTATAATATATCTATAATATATTGTACAGGCATTAAAGTATGTTTTGAAGAATTTCTTTTTTTTAAGACTACAGCATTTTATTTTATTTTATTTTATTTTTGAGAGAGAGAGAGAGAGCACATATGAGCAGGGGAGAGGGACAACGGGAAAGAGAGAGAATCCCAAGCAAGCTCTGTGCTCAGTGTAGAGCCCAAGACAGGACTCGGTCCCACGACCCCAGGAAAATGATTTGAGCCAAGATCAAGAGTCAGACCCTCAACTGACTGAGCCACCCAGGCACCCGTGTTTTGAAAAACTTCTAATGCCACAGGAAAATGGTTACAGTACATAAATAGAAAATTCAGAATACAAAAAATATATATACAACGTGACTCCCAAATACACATCTATTATAATATGCATACTTGGGTGTATGAATATTCCTGATGGATAATGTGAATGAAAAGTCCCAAATGGAAAATATCACATAAAACCCACATATACTAAAAGAAAAATAAACCATAAGTTAGGAGAGTCTACCCCAGGATATATAATTATTATTACTGATGTAATACAATATATTAACAAATCAAATAAGAAAAACCCTAAGAGGATCTGAAAAGACATCTGATAAAATCTGGTGCCCATCCCTTACAAAATACCTAGGAAAATCAGGACTAGAAGGATTCTATAATGAGTATCTCTCACAAACCATCAGCCAATATTGGTCTTTGGTGTGAAAAGCAAGCCTTCCTATAAGCAAAAGTAACATGAATGAATACTATTACCATGATTATTAAGACTGTTTTGGCAGTTCTTACCAATTCAGTAAGAGAAGAAAGAGAAATAAGGGGTCTAGTTATAAGAAATATAGAAATAGAGTTATTTTTGGCAATAATAGGATCAGAGAATTAATTAAAATATTATTGGAATTAATGAGTGTTGATACAAAGGGTTGGATAGAAGATGAAAATTCAAATAGCTTTTAATTATACAGAAAAGTGGAAACAATAGATTTATAACAGCATTAAAAAAACATAAAATATCTAAGGCTATCTATAATAAGAGATGTACATGAAAAACCCCCGCAAAACTGAGACACACAAAAACTTAAATAAATGTTCCTGGAGGGTTAATTAGAAAACTGTGAAGAAAGTCACTCTTGCCACATTAATTTAGAGATATCCAGAATTCAATTAAAAAAGAAAACTCAAGGGGATTAATTTGGAATTTGACAGTGTTTCTAAAGTTCATCAGGAAGAGCTGTTGAAACACAACTACATATAAAAATTTGTGTCTATGTCCCTCTTTAAAATCTACTTAATAATCCTGCAGAAATTAGCTTTATTTGGAGATTCACAGAACGAGTCAATGTGCTGCCTGCTCTTTCAGCTATTAAATTAATAAAGAAGAGATTAGCATTCATTACTTTGGAGGCTTCCAAACGGAAGGATATTTTCTTTTAAAAAGTTGTTTTTTCTGCCTGCTATATCTTTGCATTTTATTCCTTTTTATCCCGGCGAATTTCCCCTAGGGGAACGTGAGCCCCTGCAAGGCTTTGTGGCTATTTAAAAGTACCCCTTGAAAGCTTTCAATTTCCTACAATTCAATCCCAGCTGTGCCTCTTTTGCAGTCTGTTCCAGCTTATTTTTGAAAAGCAGATTAATACACTAACCTCCAATATTTGCTGAGGATACAGCCACACAATTATTACCTAGCGCAGAGCTTGGCACATACCAGAAACTTAGTAAGTATGATTTATTGTAAATTATATATTTTCCAAGCTTCCCATTTCTCTCTATTTTCCTTGGTTTGTTTGTGTAACTATTTACTTTTATTTCATTCAACCTCACATTCCGGTTAGAACACATGCTGCTCACACGCGTGTCTCCTGTGCTAGGCTGTGATTTCTCAGAGAGAAACTGTTACTCCTCCACACATCCACACAGCTCCTAGCCCCAAACCTCTGCATTTCAGATGCTCATCGATGAGAAAGAGAGGAAGAAAAAGAAGAGATGGTGGGGGGTGGGGGGGCAGAGAAGAAAGGAAAGGAAGATGTTGATTTTCACGATTCATGGAATATGTTTGTACTCTAGCAATACAATCTTTTTTATGTTTATTTATTTTAAGAGGGAGAGAGAGTGTGTGTGCATGCGCAGTGCAGGGCAGAGAGAGAATCCCAACCAGCTTCGGCACTGTCACTGCAGAACCCTACTTAGGGGCTCAAAGTCACGAACCAAACCGTGAGATCATGCCCTGAGCCGAAATCAAGAGTGAAATGCTTAACCGGCTGAGTCAGCCAGGCGCTCCTCTAGCAATATAATTTTATTTCATCATATCTTCAGTTTAATAAAATCTTGATATTGTGGAAGATGTAATATATTAGTACAGAGAAGTGAACGGACATGTATAAATCAGACTCGATCAGTGAGGACCCAAAAATAAACCACAGACTAATATGTTCACAACATTTACTGACTTCCCACTATGTAGTTAAATGATTTCAGGCTTCTGGCTCTTAATTCTATACTCTATCCGTGGTTTAATAGAGAAGAAATGTTGATATACTGAAGCAGCCGTAGTCTAATGTATTATAAAAGTCAAGAAGTAGTGACTTATGAGTCTCATAATAGCAACAGTAGCCCTGCTTGCTCTACAATATTATTTTGTTTTACTACATATGGTCTGGGCTCCAGGGCTTTATTTATGTGCAATGGGGCGGATTTATAGCTGCCAAAGGGAAAATGTTAATTTATTATTATTATTTTTTTACTTATACATATAAAACAAGTACAATTTTCCTCAATGTTTAACTGGTACGCTTATAATACTATCAAGTTAATAATCTAAGTCTTCAATGAGAATTTTTAAATAGCACCTAATAAAGCTCTAAATTAAATGTAAGCAAATGCAAAACTATAGGAAGAAGCTGATCAATGTTTAAGAAGACGTAGGACTAGGGTGCCTGGGTGGCTCAGATGATTTAGTGCCCGACTCTTGATTTCAGCTCACGTCATGATCTCATGGTTTGTGAGATCCAGGCCCTGTGTTGGGTTCTGCACTGACAGTGTGGAGCCTGATTGGGATTCTCTCTCTCCCTCTCTCTGCCCCTCCCCTGCTTGTGTTCACTCTCTCTCAAAATAAAAAAATAAGTAAATAAATAAAGAAGAGGTAGGATTAACAAAAAGGGTGGGCCTCAAAGCAGTAGGCAAATGTAAATAAACAGAATGGGCCAGGCAGAGCATTTTGGTGTGAGAACCAGGAAAATGAAAGTAAGAGGCCAAGACTGTGTTCAGGTGAGTAGGCAGAAAAAGTCTACAGTAGAGAGAAATGGGAAGAAAAACAATATAAAACAACAGATAGCATGAGTTCTGATTATGCGTGGCTTTGAATGTCAACACCAGTCTTGGGTTTGGTCCTATAAATAAGCTGCTTTCTCAGGAAGGTTCTGGGTGGGCAAGATCCTTATGAAAGTGAAATGCTGGGAAGATGAGCAGACAGCACTGTGCACAAGAGACTCAAGGAAGCAGGGAAACCAGTGTGGAAAGTACTGCAGTGTTTTCACATACGAAATCATTGTTATTTAACATAATCTTAAAAGTCTGTAATGCCTGGGAATTGACTAGAGTTATTTCTGTACAGAAGACAACAGAAAAAGAGAGCAGACAGAAGTTCTAGGCCAGGCGGCCTTTCTTTGAACCTTATATTTCATATCAGAGTGATCATGGGTGTCATTAAAAGGGTCCACGTGAGGGGTGCCTGGGTGGCTAAGTCAGTTACGCTTCCGACTCATGGTTTTGACTCAGGTCATAATCTCATGGTTCCTGAGTTCAAGCCCCATGTCGGGCTCTGCACTGAGCATGGAGCCTGCTTAAGATTCTTTCTCTCTCCTCCTGCCCCTCTCCCCTGCTCATGCTCACTCTCTCTCTCAAAATAAATGTGAATTAAAAAAAAGAAGGGTCCACATGAAAGACACCCTACCTGGGATATAGAAAATGTGAAATAGGGGCACCTGGGTGGCTCTGTTGGTTAAGCTTTCGACTTTGGCTCAGGTCATGATCTCATGGTTCGTGGGTCTGAGCCCTGCCTCAGGCTCTGTGCTGACAGCTCGGATTCTGTGTCTCCCTCTCTCTCCTTCCTCACACTCTGTCTCTCTCTCTCTCTCTCAAAAATAAATAAATGTTAAAAAAAAAAAAAAGAAAAGAAAATGTGAAACGTAATGGAATCACCACTAGATAAGATAGGGAAAGACACACTACTGAAAGTATTTCAGAGCATCCAATACTTGGCAAGACCTCATTGAATAAATATCACCTTTATATGAACAGCAATTTGAAGAGCCTTTCACATGTCATATCAATAGCTGGTATGTATGGAGCATTTACTCAGTGCCTGCCAGGCATAGCTAATACCCACAACTCCAGGAGGCGGGTACCATCACATGCTTTCACAGATGCACAGAGCACAGTCACCCGCCCAACGTCATGTTGCTGGGAATGCTGGAGCCAGGACAGGGACCCCGGGGACTAGCTCCAGAGCCTGAACTGTCAACACTACTACACTCTCCTGCTGTTCATCCCACCTGCTCTTCAAAGCAACCTATGAAGGAAGGAAGGAAGATGAATCTGATTTGCTCGACAAATATTTGCAGATTTCTTACCTGCTAGGCCTCGTCCTATGTACTGAGCTGCTAAGGATGTGTGAGTCACAACCTCTACAGTGAAGAAGCTTACAGTCTCTCCAACAAAGCAGACAAATAAACCCACAGTTTACTGATGAACAACAGAAACTCTAAGCTTCCATAAATTAAATAACCTATTCAAGCACACAGCTGTTTAGAGGGTGTACGCTCGGAATTAAAGGCTGCCACTAATATCTCCAAGTCTAACGTTTCATCTGAGTAATGTTACTTCCTTTAGTTGCCTGCTGGGCAAAAATAAGAGAAAACAAAACAACAATGTCACAACCAGGACTATCTAGTCTGGCCAAGCTTCTGTAAGAGAGCCTGATTTGGGTAGGACGGAAACACTACAGGACATCGTGATTCTGATGCAAACAGCACAGGCCAGTGAACCGCATATTGGTTCAACAGCTGAAAAATGTATCGTTTCAAACACTAAATGTCCTACCATTAATAATTTTTGCTAAAATTATTTCAGATGCTTTGGGCGAATTACTCACATTAGGCTGCTTTCCTTAATAAAACCCAATATAAATCCTTGTGGGTTGAGAAGCTGAAGGTGGCCCCAACCGATTAAGTTCCCCAGTAATTAAAACTATTTTTCATTTTCCCATCTGCCCCTTTCATGCCCCCTAAAAGAGGCCTACAATCCTCCTTTTATATGTAAGAGAACTATCTGAAACTACTTAACTGTACCAGCCTATGAAATGTGTTTTACCAAATTTGTGTGCCCCATTAAGGCTTCTTAGTATGAACAACTGCTGCTTACAATATGATGTTAGTTGCCCGTCCAGTGTAGCTGGCAAGATCAAGGGCAGCAAGCATTCATTAGCTGTCTCTACTCACCAGGGTGCTCAAAGCCATGCCAGGAGTACATCTTTTTACTTCTTTATGTCTCCTAAGGGTCCTAATCAGGATCAATCATACATGTAGTGTAGGCAGCTAGTCACTATCATATGACGTGGGGTATGATGATGAAGGCCTCCCGTGCCTCTAAATAACTCCTGTTCCAGCCTGTCAGAGTAGCTGGATTTAAGGAAGAGAGGTTTGATCATATGGAGCTAGTAGGGTTATCAAGGTTAACAGGTATTTACCGAACACACGTTTATAAGCCCAACACAACAGGAGATTGGGCATGGTCGATATGACCAAGGACGGGGGCCAGAGTTCACCAGTATCATTAAGATAAAAGTGTAGTGTTTTTCAATGATATTAAAATCAAATTTATTTTTAGGAAAATGAAAAGTATTTTTAAATCTTTACATTGTTAATGCAAGGGGCAGCAGTGTGTACTGGAGAAAGGGCCAGTCTTCCATCTATGTTTCCAACCTCATTTCTGAGCATCCTGTGACCCAGCCCCTCTGAATGACCAGCAGCCCCTAAGCTGCTCAGCCTGTTTGCCAGGCTGTGTGCTAACTGCTGAGCGTACACAGATAAGGGCAGAGTCCCTGCCCCTAAGCAGCTCAGAGTTAATCAGAAGAGAACCACAGCATCAGAGGTTGGTATGGGGAATTAGGGAGCTCCAAAGACAGAAAGTGCCCTGGCGCTGAGGGCAGGGGGTGGGCAAGCAAGGAGGAAACGACTCTGAGTCTTCGGGGATGTGAAAGCCTCGTATGCAACTGCAGTGAGTGGCATGTGCAGGGGCTCCAAGGCATCCAACCACTGTGTATGCAGGAAACAGGGGTTTGGGGTGCTCAGATGGGAGAGTGGTGGACGATGAGCCGGGGGGCAGGGCAGGTACCTGTCATGGGGGTGACTCCACTGTAGCTGAGTGGTGACTCCACTGAAGGCCTGTCTCCTTTGGCTCACTATAAATACTTTAGAAGATACGGATTAAGAAAAAGAGGAAAGTATTTAAAATTCCATGATTTAGAGTTAACCACTATTAACGTTTTGATAAAGTCACTCTTCCCAACCCCAGTGCAGCTCTTTCTACCCTTGGGTCCTGTTCTCATGCTTTAATAAAATCACCTTTTTGCACCAAAAAAGATTTGATATATAATCTTTTCTATATGTGTGTGTGTTTATACTAATAATTTCAAAAATAGAATCATTTAAAAGTGTGGCATATACATGCAATGTAATACTATTCGACCTCAAAAATGGGAATTCTAACACATACAACAACATGGGGAAACCTTCAGGACATCATGCTAAGTGAAATAAGTCACTCATAAAAAGACAAACACTGTGTGATTCTACTTATATGAGGTACCCAGACTAGTCAAATTCGCAGAGAAAGCAGAATGGTGGATGCCAGGGATGGGGAAGGAAGAGGAAGGAGGAGGTTGTTTGATGGATATGGAGTTTCAATTTCACAAGATAAGAGCTTTGGAGACTGGGAGTGCAACAGTGTAAATACCCTTACACCACCGACTGTATACTTAAATTGGTTAAGATATTTATTTATTTATTTATTATATTTTATTTTGAGAGAGAGAGAGAGAGAGAGGACAGGAGCAGCAGAGAGAGAGGGAGGAGAGAATCCTGAGCAAGCTCCAGGCTGTCAGCGCAGAGTATGACACGGGGTCGATCTCACGAATCATGAGAGGATGACCTGAGTCGAAATCAAGAGTTGGACGCTCAACCAGCTGAGCCACCCAGGTGCCCCAGTAATTTCATATTGCGCGTATTTTACTACAAAAATTTAAAAAAAATAAATTTTAAAAACAAAATCAATAAATCTGTCTTAATACTTTTTAAACTTATTTTTGTGATCATTTTTGTGTGAGATGTACATATATACCTCCAACAATATTTCAAAAGACTGTATAGTGTTCCTGTAGAGATCTATCTTAATTGACTTAACGTAAGAGTATTGTTTTTATGGAAGTAACCTGCGAATGCTAGGCTAACAGGAGGGGTCGGTAAAGGGAAGAGACAGAAGACCACAGAAGAGAGAGGAATATTAACAGAGCAAAGGTCTTGAAGGAAGCATGAG
Source organism: Paguma larvata (assembly GCA_030068075.1). Taxonomy (NCBI): domain Eukaryota; kingdom Metazoa; phylum Chordata; class Mammalia; order Carnivora; family Viverridae; genus Paguma; species Paguma larvata. Next base: position 130,863,178 of record CM057823.1, on the reverse strand, counting down.
GGGATGACACTCAGGGTTCAGGTAATGTCCTGGCCTTAACCATGGGGAAAAATGGATACCACATCCTCTGAGGAAAGGACATGAAGACAGATACGACTATATTTGCATTTATAAGGAAGAGTTAGGGCAGCTGAAGGAAGTCAAGAAACTGCATGCCTCAGGGATGTTAAAGAGGCGGAGGGAGTAGGGTATGGAGCAGGTGGAAGGATGTATAGTGGTGTTCAGAGAGCGTGGCACACTGAGGTTAATATAACTCAGGGGGCGCCTGGGTGGCTCAGTTGGTTAAGCCTCTAACTCTTGATTTTGACTCAGGTCATGATCTCAGGGTTCGTGGGTTCAAGCCCCATGTCAGGCTCTTACCCTGACAGCACAGAGCCTGCTTGGGATTCTCTCCTCCCTCTCTCTCTGCCCTTCCTCTACTCGTACTCTTTCTGTAAATAAAAAAACAATTAAATAAAATATTTCTGAGTTGAAAAAGTATTTTGAATGATTTGGGTGGAGGGTTGGGAGTGAGCAGCTATGGTTTAGTTTGAGGTGAACTTATTAAAATGGTCCCGTGGATTTTGAGGCCAGATTTACGGTCAGATGATCCAGGATGGTGCCACTGCCAAGGGTTATGACAGGAGTTGGGGAGGCGGGGAGGCAGAGGAGACGTGGAACCAGGTCCTCCAGTTCCTCAAGGAATGAATGAAGTGACTGGGAGCTGGATGGACAGTAGTTCTGAAAAAGGGTGGAAGGTGGTCTACATGTTTGCATGACACACCTTTTCAGGCAGTGGCCCATACAGCAGAGTAAGGCAGCACTCAGCCAAAAGGTCAAGGTCATTATTAGACATGGAATCTCTTGAGGCAGAGGAAAACAATGGCAGGAATCAAAAGAGGACCAGAAAACATTAAGAGGGAGTGAAAACACAGGATGTAATACGTAGGAGTAGGGGAGGTGGGTGTGAAAGGTCTCGCTGACACAGTTAGGTGGTGGACGAGGCAGGAGGTCATGGGGTTATGGACACAGGTGAATGGCCAGGCTTGAACAAAGGAAAATGACTGCAGGATCCAGATCTAGTTTCAATGAAGTGGTAAGAAATGCTAGTAAGTTTGTAGAGAGATAGCATGCTACGAGACTTTTAGTTCTCAGAGCACTTTCTTAGGTATTTCCAAACTCTTTGCCATGATTTCCTTTTTTCCATAACACATTTGTCACACACTATACTATTTCCTTATTTATCTATTTCTAGTTGATCTTCTCCAATAGATAATAGAGGTCCCTGAGGGCAGGAATGCAGTCTGTTTTGTTCGCTGTTCCATCACCTGCACCTAGAGGATGTCTGCACACAGTAATACCTCAATAAACCATACTTGTTGAATAAATGAGTGAATGAATGAATAAATGATAAAGCCCAGTTCGGATAAGGATATCCTATGGGGTTTGCAGAACTGCAGGGAGGGTCTTCTCTATGAGAAGCTATCTTATGGGGTTCAGTCTTAGAGGGACAGAAATTGTTTTTAAACTTTTTTTTAATGTTTCATTTATTTTTGAGAGAGAGACAGAGCATGAGTTGGGGAGGGGCAGAGAGAGAGGGAGACACAGAATCCGAAGCAGGCTCCAGGCTCTGAGCCGTCAGCACAGAGCCCGATGTGGGGCTCGAACACACAAACTGTGAGATCACGACCTGAGCCGAGGTTGGACACTTAACCAACTAAGCCACCCAGGCACCCCTTAGAGGGACAGAAAATTTAAGCCAGGCTGTATCTGCTCTTGTGTTCATTTTCCCCCTTCTTCATGTGACTGCTCCTTTTGATACTGTAAGACTCAGCTTGGGTGTCACTGTCTCTTAGAAGTCCCCTGGGTGCTCTTGGGTGCTCTCAAGGCATGCAGTGATTCTTCTCTCCATATTATGCTTTCCCTGCTGTAGGATAACTACATGTTGGTCTCCCCCTCTAGACTGAGCAAGCACAGCTTATCTCAAACACACAGCAGGGCCTCTATAAATGTCTGCTGGATATATAAATGGAAAGCACTGCACATGTGAATCAGTCAATAAGAGCCTATATTTTTCCTTCTTTGAAGCTCAATTCTGTCATGCACAAATCTGCACTTTGGCCCCATTGAGCAAGGGGACTTCTGTTGCAAGGGCAATCAGGTGGGACACGGCTTAGCAATCAACACCAAAGATAAATTGGAGTCTTGTTGTTTAAAATAAGGGAGGGGTCCACAGTCTTTCGTGTGCCCATTTCCCTGCCCATATGACCACAGGCAAGCCTGTGATAGCATGATGGAGAACTGAAGTGCAAAGGCTGCCCAGCTGACAGAATGAAAGAGCACCCAGGGAACTTTTTAAAAATGTCTGATTTGGTCTGAAACGCAGCCTGCATTTTTACAGCTCTTCAGATGATTCTATTGCACAGCCAGGGTTGAGAATCTCTACCTCCAGCTCCTTGACATTTTCTCCTGGTGTGTGGCGCTGTCCAAGGTAGCAACTCTTCAAGCACTTCTTCACCCCAGTGACTGCCCAAGCCAGCTATGGGCAAGGGTCAATGGTTGTTTGAACAACCCAGTGGAAGGGCGCTGCACCTTACGACAGTACCAGAAGCCAAACCACATGTTTAATTGTACTGGAGGAAACCACAACTTTGTGTTCAATCTAAATAAAACTGTGTTGTCCAATAGCCCCACATGGCTATTTAAAGTTAAATTACTCCAAATTAAAATTTTCAGTTGGGACGCTTGGATGGCTCGGTTGGTTAAGCACCTAACTCTTGATTTCAGCTCAGGTCTTATGGTTTGTGAGTTCAAGCCCCACATCACGCTCTGTGCTGACAGCATGGAGCCTGTTTGGAATTCTGTCTCCCTCTCTCTCTGTCCCTCCCCCACTCGTGCTTTCGTTCTCTCTCTTTCAAAAATAAATTTTTTTAACTTAAAATATTTTTAGTTAATAATTCAGTTCCTCAGTTGCACATTTAAGTGCTCGACAGATAGTGGCTACTGTATTGCACAGTGCAAAAACAGAACATTTTCATTAGCATAGAAAGTTCTATTGGATAATGCTAACATAACAGCAAAAAATCCCTTTCTTCTGAAAATAACCTGTGGCTATATTCATTTTCTGCTATTATGGGCAAAATGAACCACACGGTTTGTATAGCTTAAACAAACTGAATTTCAGGTCATTCCTTCTCAGCAGCCACACCTAGATGAGTGAGAGTGGCCCTTAATGCCCCTTTTCCAGAATGAGAACTAAGACAGGAGTCCTGTGCTCCCATGAACAGAAGTTTTCTGAATAGTTCCATATATGTATTAGGGCAGCAGTGGCTTTCCAACTTCTTTGACCATGACTAACAGTACACAAAAATATTTTATACCACTGCCCAAAATACAGATATATACATATATAACTGAAACAAAAGGTTTTATAAATCAACATTTATCCTTACTACATATTTTGCACTTGGATATGTTCTTTATTATTCTATTATATTGTATTTCGTGTTTCATTACAAAAATGAATATACTTCACTGTTTTCACAGCCCTGTCGACCTACAGTTTGGAAAAACCACTACTTTAAGATATAAGTTGTCCACACAAAACTGGGACTCAGTTCCATACCCCAGAGTTAATAACCAGCTAGATAATAATAGCTAACATTTACTGGGCACTTACTATCCGCCAGGCACTGTGTTAAATGTCTAATATTCATTACCTTATTCAAGTCTCATAATAACCCCACAGAATAGGTGTCTGAGAATTGGAAAGGCTTGGGATTTTATGCTATTTGCACAAGTTATCCTGCCAAAGTTTCACAGATGCTGGCAGAAGACCCAAGACTCCCGGGTTGGGGACAAAGGACTTTACTACTCTCCTCAATAGCAGTAGTTGGAGTACCTGCATTTTCTTGTAACCATTCTCCAGCTCCAATTCCTGCAGGTGTCACAGAGAGGGTCATGTGACACCTGCACACACAGTCAGCAGCATTCCTGGAGAGGAACTCTGACCTGGGGAAACTCAAATCTATCATACTAGATGTAAGCATGCCTGCCCCTTGCTTCTGAGGGCAACACTACCTCTATATCCAAGACTGTTCACTACACAAACATCCTTGAAAAGACAACCCAGGACAAAAGCACAGTCGGTGCCTCTCTTTGTAAAGACCTGCCGAAATGCATGGGACGCTTGGAGAACTGTCTCCCAACAGTACGTGCCATAGTACCTATAATAGCTTAAAAAGGATTGGGTAATTTATTCAAGGTTACACAGTTAGTGACCCAGGTCTATATGATACCTAAGCCTATGTCGATGACACCTTCTTGCATGGGTAACAGGCAGTGCGATAGGAGGAGAGAAGTATTTGTCACTCACTTAGTCACCCACGTTTGAAATCTGCTCCTATAGGAAGCAATGAACTATACATAATTTATAAGAGGCCATTTTTTTTCACATTTTCTTCAAGGATCCCCTAAGAAGAGTATCATATGAACAGAGGTTGATAAACTTTTCCTATAAAGGGTCAGATAGTAGAGATTTGCAGCTTTATGGGCCAGAAGGACTGTTTCAACTACTCGACTCTGTGGTGGTAGTACAGGAGCAATCTACAGGTAATATGCAACCAGAGGGCATGACTGTGTTCCAATAAAACTTTATTTACAAAATGGTTTGCCAACCTCCATCCTCAGACAGCTGGGTGGGATACAAAAAGATTACATGATATAATTTCTACATGCAAAGAAACAATGATTCAATTAGAAAGTCAAGGTAAACATGCCACAAGCAAGCAAACCAGGAGATAGTGAAACTGAAGTCAGCCTAGGTTCACCATCAGAGTCCTGTTATGTCAGCCTGGAGAAACAGTATGTCAGAAACTAGTGTAAAATATTCATAGGCCATACATCAGCTCTCTATGATGACTATGGTCATGCCAAGACTCTAAGAAATGAATTATCTGACTTAAGGCTTTTTCTAGCTCTTACATGCTCAATAAGGGAGCAGTTATCATCCAGAACAATCTTCTAATTTCCCATGTGATGAAATGAATTAAAACCTGTGTTATGAATAAGGAGGAAGTAATAGTGTAAAAAAAAGTTACTCTGGGCCAGGGACCATGCTAGGGATTTCACAAATAGTGACCAATAGAGAACACCATTTCTGAATTGCCAAATTTACGGCCCTGTAGTGAATACTCACTTGGTTCAATGGCCTGATCTTAAAACATTGCCATGTGGCCACTATTTGATCACAACAGTATCCTTCCCCCAAATCAGTTAATGGAAAATTTTTGTCTTTATTTCCACATGCATACAGAGACGATCAAAATTTTAGTACACAAATGGCAACCCACTCCTTTTCATATAAATCAACTCTTATGCCACATATAAGCTCAAATTAAAATGGAAAAACAACAACCAAAATGTCACAGAAAAAATAATCAGCTTATTCAGGAACAATTCTATTAGCTGCTAAAATTATAGGACGATAAATACTGTTCTTGCGAACACTGCTGTCATTGACAAGACTAGAAAATTTTTCAAAATGACATAAATCTAAGGTATGTGGGAACATAATACCACAAGCAAGAAAGACCGTCATCCATAAGTAAATATTCCTGCTACGGCATGTGTATATATTTTAGTTGCTAATGTTTCTATGTAAATACAATTTAAGTTGTAGTGAAAAGGAGAACTTAGAAATTCCAGGAGATCTATTTCCACTAGAAATTCCAGGACAATTACATTACAGAATTCTAATTCTAATTTACAAAACACACCAGCAGAAAATAATATTTCTATTTGAAATGCCTTACAATGGCATCAATATTTCTTAATTAACACCTTTCACTCATGAATCAATAGAATGAAAACTAATTTAAAAGACTATTTTATTAACCAGCCCCATTTAAATAATATAATGCCCATTCTGAGTATGTACAGTTTTGTTTTTGTCTTTTTTTTTTAAAGTAGCCTCTACCTCCAACGTGGGGCTTGAACTCACAGCCCTGAGATCAAGTATCGCATGCTCTACTGACCAAACCAGCCAGGTGCGCTTGGCTTTGTATAGTTTTAATTTTATGCTTTAAAACTTCCAATTATTACCACTTAAAATATTTCTTTGGCAGCTAAGTCATTGTAAGTGTAAAAAAAAATCCAGGAGGAAGTCTACTTTGCTAATAAATGAAATGTTTGATGTAAGGCTATGTTATTTCTGGAGACATGTTTACATTCAGCTGAAAACCATTATAATTCATTATAATTACTGCAGAGTTAATAACACCATTTAAACTACAGGCTAATTTCCTCTACTGCCACAGTTAATCACAATTACTTCCTTTTTTTGAAATTAAAAAAAATTTTTTTAATGTTTATTTATTTATTTATTTTTTAATTTTTTGACATTTATTTATTTTTGAGAGACACAGAGACAGATTATGGGCAGGGGAAGGGCAGAGAGAGAGGGAGATACAGAATCTGAAGCAGGCTCCAGGCTCTGAGCCGTCAGCACAGAGCCCGACGTGGGGCTCGAACTCACAGACCATGAGATCATGACCTGAGCCAAAGTCAGCTGCTTAACCAACTGAGCCACCCAGGCACCCCTAATGTTTATTTATTTTTGAGGGAGAGAGAGAGAGACAGTACGAGCGAGGAAGGGGCAGAGAGAGAGGGAGACACAGAATCTGAAGCAGGGTCGAGGCTCTGAGCTGTCAGCACAGAGCCCGATGTGGGATTGAACTCTTTAACTGTGAGATCATGACCTGAGGCGAAGTTGGATGCTTAACCAACTGAGCCACCCAGGTACCCCCACAGTTACTTCTTAAGCTTTGTCTACACTTGCTTAAAAGTATTACCTGACTTTCAGTGGTTTGTCAAAGACTGAACTCCTTTGTGTTCCACAGGTAGAGTCTGTATCACTGTTTTCAGGGATGGACAACTTTGCAGCCTCGAACAATATATGAATGTCTCAAGGACATTCGGTACTTTTTAAAGAAGAAAAGTAACCACAATGACAAGCTGTTGCCTCTCCTATTCTACCTGACAAAATCTATAGACATGTGATCGCTTATATTTGGTCTGACCTTTAGGGAAAACCAAAATCCACTTCCAAAATGAAATTACTTTTACTTTCTAGATTGCACTAGGGGAGAAAAAAAAGATTTCCAGACTAAGTTTTAAGACATCTCTTTTTATATAAAATTCTTAAAACAACATTGTTTTCCATTTATTATATTAAAATTTAAATCAAAAGGTGCAAACTTCTGGTTAGAAATAAATACAAATCCTGGGGATAGAACACTGTGACTATAGTTAATAAAACTATTTGTATGTTTGAAAGTTTCCAAGAGAGTAGATCTTAAAAGTTCTCACCATAAGAAATTTGTAAACTATATGTGGTGATGGACTTTAACTAGACTTACTTAGTCGTTTTGCAATATATGCCAGTATCTCATCATTATGTGGCACTTCTGAAACTAACATAATGTTATATGCTGATTACACATAAAAATATATAGAGATTATGAAGCACTAACAGGCAAGAAGTGATTCTGAAAAACAATTTAGAATGTAGTAAAGTTATATGCTGATTATATATAAAAATACATATAGATCATGAAGCACTTATAGGCAAGAAGTGATTCTGAAAAACAATTTAGAATGTAGTAAAGACTGGGGTATTTATGGGACGGACATATCTGTTTAGACCATTTGTGACTATCTGCTACAAACCAGTATGCAGAAGTTAGCAAGTGGTTAGGAGGGAAGGAAGCCTGCACAATTTGTAGGCAGTTTCAGAGTCTTCGGATTTCTTCAGCCACTAGGCCGCCTGCCCAAGGGCATTAGCTTTCAGAGGCCACAGGCTGGCAGCAGAGAGGTCTCCCCTAGTTTACATATCATGGAACGACCACCTCTCACCATTCAGGACTTGTCTTCCACAGAAAACAACTGTGGTCTGCTCCTTTCTAAACTCGTGCGATGCTGTATAATGCTTGCGCCTCACAGGTCTGCAGGTGTCTGTCTGTGTATCACTGTCACGCTGCAACGTGGGAAGGGAGGGGGTTGAACTAAATGGGTTCACCAGACTGCCCAGGGTTCAGATTCTGCCTCTATGACATACTGGGATGTAGATACTGTGGGATCGTGGTGGTGCTTATATAGATCAAAGGACTGTTGTGAGAAACAAAATAATACATGTAAAGCATCAGCACGGGGCCCTGTAAGTACGCAGTGATGTTGCTAGTTATAGTTAGTGATCACGTATGTCTCAGATCAGTGTTTCCCAAAAGTGGGTCCCAAGCCTAGTTTCAGAGGCAGTATTCTACATCGTGGTGTAGGATACACGCATTCGCTTGTACAATAATACTACAGACACTGAGCCTGCTTATACAGTCCTTACTATATATGGAGTGGGCAGTGCAGAGCCTGGATTTGAACCCAAGGGTCTTGTTAATGTAGTGCTTTTAACCACTACTCTCCTTGTGGCTTTGTATTTGCCATACATGGGAGAACCGAAAATTTCACCAATCACTAGCAGCCCCTACTAAGAGGGACACATAATGAGCATTCCTATTCTATATATTCCATTTCATTAAAAAAAAATGCTGATCCTGAGCCTTTACATCAATTTCATGACTCAGGACACCTGATTTGAAAAATACTGTAGGGGTTGTATGAAAAAGTTTTGGAAAGACTAATAGTAAAAAAGTGAAATAAGTAAGTACATGTATCTCATCTTAGAGGCTTCACCATGTAATTGGTGCATTGTAAGTCTCAAACAAAGAAAGGATTATATGGAACATTTCTTAAATGTATTCAAGCATCCCTAAGTGATGCTTGAGGAACTCCTGAGGCAGGGGTACTCATTGGTCAGATTTATGGGACTGTTAAGGGGGAATGGTTGTGCGTCACCATCCGCCTCCTACCTCTCTACAGATGCCCCTCCCCTGGACAAATTTAAAAGTGCAGAAACTGACTTTTTTTTTAATTTTAGAAAGAGACAGAGAGACAGAGTGCGTGCGCAGCAGAGAGGGGGAGAGGGAGAGGGAGACGAAGGGGGGGGAGAGGGAGAGAGAGGGAGGGAGGGGGAGAGAGAGAGAATCTTAAGCAGGCTCCACACTCCGTGCAGAGCCCAAAGGGGGGCTAGACTCCATAACCCTGGGATCATGACCCGAGCAGAAATCAAAAGTCAACTGACTGAGCCACTCAGGCACCCCCAGAAACTGAGTGATTCTATACTGTGCAAGGGAGCAAATTCAAGCAAGTTCAAGCACACAGACACATGGGGCTAAGCATCTAAACAACTCTGGGTGATGCTTATTTTTGTGGCTAGCAAATATCTAGAAATTAAAAAGGGAAACATTCTTTTTAGAGTGGAATGGAACTTCAGCATAAAACACATCCTTTAGAGTAAATTGCTAGTGTTTTTTTGTAATAACGGGATGACAGAGTGATATCTTATTTCCTGGCTCTATCAGTGCTTATTTCCACTTTCTTCTAAAGAATAATCACCATCAAATGTTACCCCTACAGGAAATAGGTGAAGACAATTCAGGGCTGCACTGTCCAGTATGACAGCCGCTAGTCCCATGTGGCTATTTAAATTAATTAAAATGAAGTAAAAATTAAAACTGAGTTCCTCAATTGCACTAGACACATATCAAAGGCTCAATAGTCACATGTGGCTCGTAGCCAGCACTTGGACAAATTATGGAACATTTCCGTCATTACAGAACGTTCTATGGGACAGTACTCATATAGAGAGAGACCACTGACAGAGGCTTAAAGAAAACTATTCATTTCTTCTTTGGGAAAAGAGCTCCAAACTCTACTCAGCAGAGGTGGCTGGACTTAAACAACTGTGGGATTAAATTTGAAGGCTACTGCCCGAAGATTCCGTTATCATCTCAAAATACCATTCCGACTGGCCTAAAATCTCTTTGCATTAAGGCCTTCCATTGCCACAAGTTATCTTTCCAAACCCAAACATGACGGGAAATGCTATTTGGTGATAGCAACAACTTGTTAAAGTGCTACTAACTCATAAGCGAGTGTGAAAGTATTTAGAGCAGTTTATGAAAAACCATAAAGACACACAGCACCGTCCGATCCAGGAAGAAAAGTCTGCAGTTACAATAAGTAGGGATGCACTTCTGTTGTTACCCTTAGGATAAGGAAAGTTTTTATTACACACCTGAGTCTGTTCCTAGACTTTTCATGAATTTAGACCCAGATTCAGTAATGGTCTTTGTATCCCATTTTGAGAATTTTAGCACAGATCTTATTTGAGCCTCACAGAACCTAATTACCACTGGAGTGCGGATTCTGAGAGCTATAGATTCTTCTGGTGAAGGGGAAGACTGAGAGGTAATACATTATCTTGTCAGTGTCTGTCTTGCTTAATTGGTTACTGAAATGATCCCTAGTGGCCGGATTATAGTGAAAGCAAATGGCTAAAATTGCAGGGGCCAGCTAGCTTTTCCTCTTTCATGACTGCAGGCTGCCCTGCTAATCTGGCCATTGTACTGCAGAGGTGTGCTTAGGTCACAGGAGAAACAAAGCAGGGGTACAGACAAGAGTGTAGAGCAAAGTACTGTCCCTGTTGGTGATCACAAAGCAGGTAAAGTGAGCACAAAAAAACCCCGCAAGGTCATCGTAAGCATGATTGCGGTAGTTCTATGACAAAGCCTAAATGTTAGGCATTATTATGTTCACACACAAAAATTATTCCACAGAGCAAACTATCTCCTCCACAAGGCAATCTGTGAAAGGCATTTGAGGAGAAATACGTGAATTAAGCAATTGCTATAGAGACACTTTAACATCAGGTCAAATAATCCAAACAGATTGCCTATGGCTAATGGCAGATTTAATACCCGTGCACTTTCCAAAGCCTTTAATATGTTTGTTCAATGTCATAACATCTACCAACCAGTTATTATTGTTAACAAAATTTCTTTATGCTTTTATTTACCACGTCCAGGTTTTGAGCTTCCAAGTTGGGGAGCCTGCGAAACATTTATTAAATAATGTATAAAGGATACACCATTAAAATTCCTGTGCTTATGCCTGGAAGATTAAACTCACATTTCTAGTTAAGAGATGACAGCTATAGCTAATCTTAGAAACATGGTATCTCTAGGACAGATAGAAAAAAAAAAGTTTGGGATTTAATGCCTGAGCGCTGAGACAAAACTTCTTTGATCTGCAAATATCACATATATGCGCCTAACAATTTTTCCTTGAAAACTTTAAGTAGGTCAACTTATTAACTGCTACCATGGAGTTTATACATTCACATTCGCCTGTTTTTGATGAACTGCAGCCCAGAATGGAGTCACAGCCCTGCATTATAAAAAAAAACTTGCCTTTGATTCGAGCAGAGAAATGAAGAAGCAGAAACTAATATTACCGTTTGGCTTTGTTATATTGTAATGGATCCAATATTCCCCCCCCCCTTTTTTAAACATATCATTAGTATATTTGGTTCCCAGACAAGACCGCACATGTAGTAAGTAGGAATGGGTTCACTCGAGGAGAGGTTTCCATCCCAACTGGGCTATGTTCTCCCATTTGCAGTCAAAATCCTGGCTCAGCCGTGAAAGACGGTCTGGCCGGAATAAACCTGACCAAAAAATCAGTGAAGTGGTTGGGATATAATAAAGTGCTCTGGAGGGAAGAGTGGACAGAGAAGAGGGATGGGTAGAGAAAAAGGGAATATGAATTTAAAATGGGAAAAAAAACACTCTTACTCTAGATTTGATTTATTTCTGGAGGAGAAAACCACTAAACGAGGTCTTTCTCCATAATCCAAAGCTAATCACTTTTTATTGCAATGGATAACCAAACGGCCTCGGTAACCACCCCCCGCCCCACCGCCGCCTCCGCGGAGAACCCCATTTCTTTGCAAGTGTGCACCTGGGGGGAAAGCAAGACTGCATTTAGAGTGGAGGGCGGTGCACTGGGCAAAGCAAGTTAGTGCCTCCTTCCGGGATCAGCCAGCCTGACTTGGCTAACGGTAAAGTGAACAGCGAATGGCAGAGAGACTCGGGGGCCAAATTTGGGGTCGCTTCTGACCAGAGCCCACCCGACAACAAAAGGCCTGGGGATCCGGAGGGGGCGGCGGGTGGGGACACCTGTCAAAGGACGGGACGGAGCCGCAGCCGGCGGGCGGCGCAGGGGCTCGGCGGACAGCACTGCGGCGGCGGCGGCAGGGACCGAGGCGCGTCGGCTCGGCGCTCGCGCGCGGGGGAGAGCCAGAGGGGACCGCGGGGCGCCGCCGGACACTCGCGTCTCGCCCGCGGGGGCTCGGGCGGGCGGCTCCGCGCCCGGGGCGCTCCCGGAGGGGGCCCGAGCCGAGCCGAGCAGGGCCCCCGCGGCCGGGAGGACCCCGCCGCCCGCGCCCCGCTGCAGCGCACGCCGCTCCCGGGCTCCGCCTCCGGGCTGGGCGCGGAGCCGGGCCCGACACCCCCCCTGGCTGCCCCGCGGCCCGGGCGGAGGAGGGGGCGCCGCGGCGCCGCGGGCGCCGCGCCTACCTGCTCCGGTGCGGCGGGGCCGCGGTCGCCTCGCGGGGCCGTGACCTGCGGCGGCGGCAGCGGCGGCGGCGGCGGCAGCGGCGGCGAGGAGGGCGCTTCCTTCAGGAAGGGGTGGGATCTGCTCGCCCGCCCGCCCCCGCCCGCCGCGCGGCGGCCCGCCCCCGACTTATTCTGGGGTCCCCGCCGCGAGGCCTCCCGCTGAGAGTGGAGCCCCCCACCCCCGAGCCTCCGGCTGGCGCCACCCTTCGGGTCCCCTAATAGTTACCAGGGACTGGAGCTGCGTGCGGACGGCCGGACCGCTTCTTTCCAAAGCCTTTGTGGACGCGTTTGCCTGGCGCTCCTCACCCAACAAAAGGAAGGACAGAATCTGGGATCCTCCGCCTGGTGGTTATTTATTCTTGACCTGTTGTAATCTTCTGGCTGGCTCCCTTCTGTCCACACACCTAGGGTTTTTGCACAGAGCAGCTAAAATTCATTTTCGTATCCACTGGCTGAATGTAGTTCTCCGCCACTCAGCGATCTCCCGCGGCTTTCTTTCATCGTAAAGAACAAACACCGGGCCAACTTCTGACCCTTGCAAGGAACCGTGGACTCCAAGGCCTCCCTCCCAGCGCCCGCTTGCTCTCTGCTTCCCAGTGCCTCGTCTGCGTGTTATAAAACTGTATTCATCGGCATTTAAATAGTTTCCCCCACCTCAGACTTCAACCTACCAGGGGCACCCTGTCAGTGACCTCCGGCGGCAGCGTGGATCAATGCCATTTTTATCGCACGCTCACCGTTAACTTCTATTCCAAATGCAGCTTTGCGGGGCTCCCACAATAAGACCTCCTATATCAACCTGACTTAGGATGACTGCCATTCTTTTTGGGGGGTGGGGACCCCTTACTACGCCCGTCTCTTCATTTGTTGTTGCCTTTTAAAGCACACGGTTCAAATTCTTCAACATTCCAGAACATTCCTTCCCCCCATAACTCTTGCAATCCTTGCTTACCTATGTGTACATTGATTTATTATTATTATTGTTTTCTCCTGGTTATTAGACTGTGAGCTTCTTGAGGCCAGCGACCTTACCTTAAGGAATGCCAGTGTTATCTATCCATCTTGTCAAAACAACAAAAACAAAAACTGAAGTCTTACCTAGAAGACCTTGAGAGTATTTGCTGCATGTTCTGGGGTTAGCCTGTGTGTATTTTTCTGAGGAGAGTAACTACATCTTTCATCAGACTCTCAAAGTGATCTGTGAGTCCCTCATAGTTAAGAATTGCCTGAGTCCTGGAGCACCTGGGTGGCTCAGTCGGTTGAGCCTCCCACTTCAGCTGTGGTCATGATCTGCAGGTTGGTGAGTTTGGGCCCCACATTGGACTCACCGCTGTCAGCGCAGACAGGCTGTATCCTTTGCGCCCCTCCCTCACTTGCGCTTTCCCCCAAAAATAAATATAAAAAAAAGAATTGCCTAAGTCTCATCCAGAATGAACCCCAGCTCTGATGTGAGAAGCCCCCCACTCCATCCCCTTTATGCCATACAATTCTCTGCACAATACCTGGAGGAGCCCTCTAGCTAGACCTTCTTCCAGTCCATTTTTTAAAACTTCTGGATCCATCCAAACAATTATGGTCCCTCTCAACGCCGTCTGCACATCAGAATCACCAGTGAGTGCTTTAAAAAAGACAAATGCTTGGTTCCACCTCAGATACACACGTCAGAACCTGGGAGGAGGGGAGGGCGGGGAGGGTTGGGAGGGGAGAGGTGGGATCTGGACATGGAGATTTTTTCAGAGAGCCGTAGGTGATTCTGACCTGCCCATGACTAAATCGCCGCCTTTCTTGGAAAAAGGGTCACTGATTTATAAAATATCCTTACTTTTCCTTTTCTCCATGGAAAGACTGAGAACCCTTGCACTATGTTTAATTTATTTGAACATTTTCATTTTCACTTAGAAAATATCCACTTTTGCTTAAGACACCAACTTGAATTTGTGAGGATCGGAGACTCAGGGCCATTTGTCAACAGCACTAAATCACTGCCACCTTCATCTCCGCAATGTCCATCTGAATAAACCCAAAGCGTGAAATAAATTGTATTCCTGACAGTGAGATCGACAGCTGAAATATTATGTTAAAATACTGGCCATGAAGGAGAGCCAGTTGCTATAAGCAGATCTGTTAATGTCATGAGAGTTCTAGCGAAACTTCAAGAGAACTGATGACAAACAAAACATAAGTTTATCTATGCTTTTATCTTTCTTTTATTGCTCTTGGAATCCTACCCATTAAAACTTGTTCACTGTGTACTCAATATAACCTTCGATGTTTTAAATCATGTATGGGTGTAAGATCGAAATACTTTCCTAGACCTGGTCGTCTTTTTAAAAAATGTATATAAAGATTCATCCTGTATTCCTAAACGATTTGTTGACAGTGTTCCAAAATGCTTCAGGCTTTGAGGAAAGGGCTAAGTACAGAACAAACAGGGTTTAACGTCTAGCGACAGATGCCAACCACGAACTTCCTGGGGTAGGATGGAGATCCCTACACGGAGACATAATCACACCACAGCACCGTGATTTAGACACCATGCTGCTCTCCCAAATCTGCTGACCAAACTGGTGAACAGCACAGGTGTCCGTCTATCTGAGTAGGGGTGACGGTTTTTCTGATAGAAGAGAACTTGTTATCTGACTGAAACCACAACAAAACGTTTAGAATTATGAAGAAATTCCATGTTTTGCTCATTTCCTCTCAAGAAGCCAATTTCGTTGTTGTTTATGATTCAAATCACTTCCCTTATTCGGTTGGAAAAAGGGACTGGAAGCACAATTCATAAATAATGCTCCCAGGATGGTGGGAGCTTTGGGGCTGGTTGAATTGCAATATATCGAGTTATAATAAAAATCTCTGTGTAACAAAGTTATTGCCAACCCTTCTCCATCCAGTGCTAATTCAAGTACTTTCTGATAAACAACAGAATCATGCAAAGTTCGTTGAAGTGGCATTTGATCTTTTCCAACATCTATCTAGGAAAGAAACTTTATAGGGGCAATTGGAAAGAGAACGAGAATACATTTGGTATAGATGTTAAATTGGAGCTATTATTTCATTTCCATTTTGACAGAGGACCCAGATAATACTCGTCAACCCCTCTCCCATTCCAAGCAGGTGCAGGACCACCAAGTAGGACTTGCAAAGGGGCGTTTCCTTAATGTCTCACTTACCTGGAAAATGTGAAACGGTTGAGGTGGAGGCTGGTGAGATTGCTTGGATCAGAGAAGGGTTTCTGTAGAGGAATCGAAGGTATTCTAAGAGATCCCTCCTAGGCACCCCCAGGGGCATGTTGGAGGGAGCTTTTCTCTCACCTGGAGTCTGGTGAGAGGCACTTCAGGCAGACCTGTTGGAGAGCTTGGGATGCAAACTTCCCTGCAGTTTGGGCTGGTGTCTGCCGAATGCTTGAGAAATCTTAAAGGGCCAGAGTTGGCAAAAGGGGCCTGAACATGGGGTAGAGGCCACGGTAGGGGAAGTAATTACTCCCACAAAAGACAAGTCTAAAGAGAGTGAGACAGACAGTGTGGCCTTAGCTTTGATCCTACCCAAGAGGATTGCCTGGAAAGGCAGAGACCTGGCAGAAAGAACCCAGAGGTGTGCCTCCAGAGCGCCAGGGCCCAGAGGAAGAATCTGAGGCAACCAGTGAGAGGCAAAATGAACTTGCTTGTGCCAAGGAAATGGGTGGTGAGAGATTCCTCAGCAGGGTGGTAGTGGTGAGAGTGTCCATTGGAAACATCTGTCATGGCTGGAGAAGCTATGCCAGTTGGAACCCCCCCCCCCCCAACCTGGCCTTTCTGCCTCCTTAGCTCTCCCTCTTCCCTGCTTTAGCCCTAAGGACTAGGCAGCTTCATGAGAGAAAAGGAGGGGAGAAGCACCAGGATGGGAGAAACACAGAAGAAACCTACTATTACTCCGTTTTGCCACTGAAGTGTGGAGTGTTTTTATTATGACGTTGTACCAGACATGTTAATTACTGATGTAAGACTGTCTTTTTGACTAAAAGAAACCAGAGGCCTTTTTATTGTTTGACCATGACCCCAGAAGTCATAAGGCCTACACATTAATTCATCCAAGGGGCAGGAGAACATGCAGCCCCACAGAGCAGGTTTGATGGAGGCATGATGGAGGAGAGTAAGGCAGTTTTCTGATTATACCGTGAGTCCCGCTGGGTCACCGTATCAGTGATACATTCAGATATATTGCATTCCACCTTATACCCTCTACCTTAACACTTCTGAGGATGTGTCATTTTGGCATCTTCCCTGAATTACAAACAAGTGATATGTGTCAAGAAATCCCTTCACAAGTATATAAATGATAACTTAAGCTTTCCAACAAGAAAGTTAGAAGTGAAGATACTAAATTAAAACATCCAAATGGGGGGCGCCTGGGTGGCTCAGTCAGTCAAGACTTGGTTTTCAGCTTAGGTCATGATCTCCGGATTTCATGAGTTCGAGCCCCATATCTGGCTCTGTGCTGACAGTGCAGAGCCTGCTTGGGATTCTCTGTCTCCTTCTCTCTCTTTCCCTCCCATACTCACGCTGTCTCTGTCTCTCTCAAAATAACTAAATTAATTAAACAAAATTTTAATTTAAAAACCCCCATCTAGGGGCACCTGGGTGGCTCAGTGGGTTAAACGTCTGACTTTCACTCAGGTCATGATCTCATGGTTCGTGGGTTCGAGCCCCACATCGGGCTCTGTGCTGATAGCTTAGAACCTGGAGCCTGCTTTGGATTCTGTGTCTCCCTCTCTCTGTGACCCTCCCCTGCTTGTGCTCTGTCTCTCTCAAAAATGAATAAACATTAAAAAAAATTTTTTTAAACCCATCCAAATGAATCTAAATGTTGCTTTGACTTTCTGTTAAGAATAGTTGGCTGCCACACATTCTTCATCTCTAAATGGCTAGAATTAGATAAAAGGCGTCTCTCAGTCAGAAAATTCTGTGTTTTGAAAGGCTACAGCCATGTACAGCATGTCCTAGATCAAGTAGATCAAGGACATATTAATTTTTCAGAGTTTGCCCCACCGGGCCAGCGGCCCTCAAACCAGGATATCTGTAGTGCTCTGGAGCGGTAAAGGAGAAAGGTTTCCGACACAAAGACTAACACATACAGCGGTGCCTTCCTGTGGGGGCTGACATGTGGCTGAGGTTGATATGATCACCTTGGTGACGGTTTCCATGTTATGTACTTGGCAACTGTGATCTGGGAATCCCCAAGCCCTTCTCTGTATTCCCTTGAGTGCTAGGTATCATCCTCTCGTTCCCGTCCTCCAGTGGAGAGCAGAGCTGCAGAGAGGTCCGTGACCGGTGCTCAGAGGGAAAACCTCCAACAAACACCAGGTTCTGTGTGCCGAAATTCACTGTGACCCCATTTTCCCTACTTGAACTAAGAGACTGTTGTTTGTAGCAAGAGAATAAGCCAGACGGTGTGAACAGTTTTGTTTTAGATTGATCCCCTCGCTTTTAGACCTTTTGCCAACATGCATTAAGGTTATGGAAGCCATTCATTATTTATATGATAAAAAAGTTACCTTCTAAATCAGAGAGCTAAAGATGAATCATTTTATAGCATGATATCCTTTTGTGACAAACGACTGTTTTTGAGGCAGTTAGATGATTCTTATTTAGTCTTCTAAGTTCTACCCAAAAAATGTGGCTTTAGCTCTAGAGTTGCCTTGCTCCGCTCTGCTGCCTGCCCCTCAGTCGCTCAGCCTCTACCCCCAAACCTTGTCATGACCAGCAACTAGAGTTCACATGGCACACGGTAGGTGGCCTGCTGGATCCTGCTTCTGTGCACAATCTGCCCTGCTTGGGAACTGTTTTAAATATCCCCCCTGGATAGGGGCTCGATTTCTCTTCACCAAAAAAAATAATGTATCTTTTTATCTTCTATGTTTCTCTCTTGCTCTCTCCGCACTCTTAGAATATGAGAGTCTTCATTCTATTTCAAGCTTGACTCTACCAGTTGTTCTTATTTCTGTCCTTTCCCAAGACTCTCTCTTAAAGGTATCTAATCCTCCCTTCTCAAGTGCCTATAAACATGGACATATTTCCTCCATCCTAAAAACACCTTCCATGGGGGTGCCTGGGTGGCTCAAGTCAGTTGAGTGTTGGACTCTTGGTTTCAGCTCTGGTCATGATCCCAGGGTCATGGGCTCAAGCCCTGTGTTGGGCTCTGTGCTGACAGCGTGGAGCCTGCTTGGGATTCTCTCTCTCTCTCTCTCTCTCTCTCTCTCCTCTCTCCCCACCCCTCTACTCCCTCCCCTGCTTGTGCTGTCACTCTCTCTCTCACTTTCTCTCTTTCCCCCTCTACCCCCTCCCCTGCTTGTGCTCTCTCTCTCACTTTTTCTCTCTCCCCCTCTCTCACTCTCTCTCTCCCCCTCTCCCCCCTCCTCTGCTTGTGCTGTCTCTTTCTCTCTCTGTTTCAAAACAACAACAACAACACCTTCCATAGATCCTGCTTTCTCAAATTCCTATTTCATTACTTCCCTTCTCTTTAATGAGAAGTTTCTCAAAAACATTGTGTTCACTTGCTATTTCCTCTTTAGTCTGGTCTTCGATGGACTCTCAGCCCCCAGAAATCTGGATTCCACATCTACTCTGCTGACAATGCTCCCTCATTGATGCACAAGGAATGACCTTCCAGGCACCAAGATCCATTGACTGCTGTACAGATCCTGCTTCACCTCCCTGCCCTTTTTGAAGCTGGTCCTTCCCTTCCTGGCATGTTGTCACAATCCCCTGGATTTCCTTCTGCCTCTCTGACTACTTCCTCACATATTCATTCTTTCACAGGATTGCCCGTATGGGAATGTGGTCTTCAATACCCTGCTCTTTGTCTTCTCTCTTCTAACACTTTGGTCTCTCTCTCCTTCTGTGTAATGTTCTCTTTTTCCAGATGGCTCCCCGAAAGCACTCATCTGTCATGGCTCTCTATCTGATGAGCCAGCGAATACCTCCAACTCAAAGCCAAATTCTAGCAACATCTCCTTATTTGTAGACCAGCCTGGAATCTTGAATTAGCAACAACTCCTTTTCTCTTCGAGTGATCTCATCTTCACCTGGTAACTAAGTTCTATTTCTTGCTCTACTTTTACAAAGTCTTAGGAATCTGTCTCCTTTTCATTTCTACTGCTTTGAGGCAAGACCTCATCACCGCCAGCAAGCGTGTTTGCCTTATTTCCACTTTCTGCCTCCACTCTCTCCCCTACTCCAATTCCCTTTCTCCCTGCCTCCCAAGCTCTTTTAAAATAATTTAATTTTGTTCCTTTATTTCACTTCTTTTTGATACATGATCCTATATACTCAGTTAAAAAGTGAAAAGCATCCATATTTGTATAAAGAAAAAGTTAATAGTCTCCCACTGTCTCCAACCACTTTCTTTCTACCTCCAGTAGGGAAGGGAAGGACCAGCTAGTTTCAAAAAGGACAGGGAGGTGAAGCAGGATCTGTACAGCAGTCAATGGATCTTGGTGCCTGGAAGGTCATTCCTTGTGCATCAATGAGGGAGCATTGTCAGCAGAGTGGATGTGGAATCCAGATTCCTGGGGGCTGAGAGTCCATCGAAGACCAGACTAAAGAGGAAATAGCAAGTGAACATGTTAACAGTCCAGTATATAGCCTTTGGAAATTTTTTCATGCTCATACAAACATATTTTCACATTTTTAACCTAAAAATAGAGTCATAGTGTATATATTACTTTAGAACTCTCTTCTCATTTAAAAGTGTATCAAGGTCATCTCTCCAAGTCAATAGACATAGAGCTAACTCACTTAAAGAAGAAATCACAGCTTTGTTGAGACGCCCTTCACATACCATACAATTCATCCATTTAAAGTGTACAATTCAATGATTTTTAGTATATTCACAGAGTTATGCAGCCATTACCATAATTAATTGTAGAACATTTTTTATCACTTCAAAAAGAAACCTCATCCCCATTATCGGTCATTCCCTACTTTCCCCCAACACCTCTCCCAGCCCCTTACCATTACTAATTTACTTTCTGTCTCCATGGATTTGTCCGTTCTGGATAGTTTTTACAAATGGAATCATATAATATGTGGTCTCTGGTGTCTGGATTCCTTCACTTAGCATATTTTCAAGGTTCATCTATATAGCACCTATCAGTACTTAATTCATCTTTGGAGCCAAATAATATTCCATTGAATGGGGGTGCCACATTTTTATTTAACCATTTATCTGATGATAGACATTTGGATTGTTTCTACCTTTTGGCTATTATGAATAATTCTGCTATGAACATTTGTGTATAAGCTTTTTTAAAGATTTTGTTTTTAAGTAATCTCTACACCCAACATGGGGTTCAAACCCGCAGCCCCGAGATCAAGAGTTGAGTGCTCTACAGACTGAGCCAGTCAAGCAGTCTTCATGTATATGTTTTTAAAATGTAGATATGTTTTTAAATTTCTCTTGGGTATACACCTAGGAGTGGAATTTGGGGTCCTGGTAACTATATTTAACCTTTTGAGGAACTGTCAGACCATTTTTTGAAGTGGTTTTAACATTTTACATTACCACCAGTGGTGTGTGAGAGTCCCCATTTCTTCACATAGCCACCGATGCTTGTTATTGTGTTTATTTTAAAAGTTGGTTTTAAAATTTTAGCCATCCAAGTGTCTAATTGCTCTGATTGGACCTCTGGTACAAAGTTGAATAGAAGTGGCGAGGGCAAACATCCTTATCTTGCTCCTAATCTTAGGGGGTTAGCATTCAGTTCTTCACCATTGAACATGATGCTGGCTGTGAGTTTTGGGGCTGACCGCTGTCAGGTTAAGAATGTGGCCTTCTATTCCTAGTTTGTTAAGTGCTTTTTGCATGAAGGGGTGTTGGATTTTGTTCATTCTTTCTTCTCTGTCTATTCAGATAAATATATAATTTTTGTCCTTTATTCTATTAATATTATGTATTATATTGAGTTTTGGGGTGTTAAACCCTGCATTGATGGCACAAACCTCACTTGGTCTTTGAATATATTGCTGGATTCTGTATGCTAGAATATTGTTGAAGATTTTTGCATATATTCATAAGAGATACTGGTGTGTAGTTATCTTTTCTTGTGATGTCTTTGGTTTTGATATCGAGGTAATACTGGCCTCAAAAACTGAGCTGAGCTAAGTTATTTTTTCTAACAGTTTATAAAATATTAGTATTTCATGGTTTGGATGAATCACAATTTACTTAAAGCCTTATTTATAAATATTTAGTTTGTTTCCATTTTTTTGCCACCATTAACAATGTATTGGGGAACCTGGCTGGCTCAGTCAGAAGAGCATGTGACTCTTGATCTTGGGGTTGTGAGTTCAAACACCATGTTGGACAAAGAGATTATTTAAATAAATAAACTTAAAAAATAATGTGTTGGATATATATGCTTATGTACTTATGCTTTATTCCTGAAAGAAAATCCTAAATGTGAAATTTCTGATTCAAAATGTATATACATTTAGGGCGCCTGGGTGGCTCTGTTGGTTAAGTGTACAACTTTGGCTCAGATCATGATTTCACAGTTCATGAGTTTGAGCCTGGTATTGAGTTTTGTGCTGACAGTGAGGAGTCTGCTTGGGGTTCTCTCTCTCCCTTTCTCTCTGCTCCTCCCCCACTCTCTCTCTCAAAAACAAATAGTCTTTTTAAAAAGTATATATATTTTAATTTATAGATATTTCCAGATATCTTTCTGAAAAGTTTATAACTGTATGGACCCTGCCATCAAAGTATGAAAATATCAGCTTCTCTACACTCGCAATACTGAATGTTATCACTGTTTTTAAAATATTTTAAAGTTGCCAATTTTATGCTTTTTTTTTCATTTTCCTCATTGCTATTTTTCTGCATAATTTTAAGAAGTCTTCATATCTTAGGGATAATAATGCCTTTTCTGTAATATATCTAACACTTTCTTTTGACTTTGGGTTTGATGTTTTTTGACATTAAAATATTTTTAATTTTTTAAGTTCAAATATTTCTCTTCTTTCCTTCCTAAGGTCAAAGAGAAATATTAGACCTTAAAAAAATTTCCTTCCTTTCCTTCCTTCCTTCTTTTTTTTTCTTATGGCTTTTTATAGTTTATAGGTTTCCAATTTTACTTAGGAAGTTCTCTTCCAATCCAAGTTTACACATACATTTTCCCAATTTTCTATTAATGTTTTTATTGTTTTGTTTATTTTTTTATTTTTATTTCTCTGATACATTTAAAATTTTTAATTTACGTTGCAAGGTAAGGATTGAATTTGTCTCCTTCCAGTTTAATTGATAATTGTGACAGTACTTTTAATGAAATAAACCATCATCAAATTACCACCTTTGTCAGGGACTAACTTTTTTTATTTAAACATTTTTAATGTTTATTTATTTTTGAGAGAGAAAGAGAGAAGATAGAGTGTGAACAGGGGAGGGACAGTGAGAGAGGGAGACACAGAATCCAAAGCAGGCTCCAGGCTCCAGGCTGTCAACACACAGCCTGATGCCGGGCTCAAGCCCACAAACTGTGAGATCATGACCTGAGCCAAAGTCTGACGCTTAACCAACTAAGCTACCCAGGCACCACTGTCATGGACTAATTTTAATGTCAACTTGGATTTATTTCTGGGTTCTTTGTGCCAATACCATTCCATTTTGATAACTTTAACAAAGTCGGGCAAATTGTCCCTTGCTATTCTTTTTCACAAATTTCTTCCCTACCCTTAGACATCTGTTTTGTTATAGTTCAGTGAAAGTTAACGGTTGCCTTCTCAGCTCTCCAAATACTCTTTTCCTACTGAGTAGTAGCCATGCAGTTTGGGTGGATGGATCCACTCTTAGTCATGGGGGTGGCCTCAATTGGCCTAAGCCAATCGGTTAATCCTATTTCTCTGGCTCTGGCTCAAGAATGTGTTCATGGGGGAGTGAGAGCTAAATTGGTCTAATCAGAATGAAACTTCACATTTTTCATTAAACTCTGAGAGAAATAGCAAATAGCTCTGGTGGCAGCAATCTTGCAACCATGAGAGAAGCCAGTCTGAGCATGATGCCAACACAACCACTAAAGTCCCCTTTGTTAAGTTCATTGGAATCAGGTTTTCTGTTACTCCCAATGGAAAGCCCCCTAACTGGTACACATATGGGCTTTTGAAATTTTTTCTTTGTAAAATCTAATATGAAAATGATCTTCCACTGTTCCAAACCCTTCAACTTTCCACTGGATACAAAACTAGATTACAGCCTTTAGGGCTTGCTTCAGTCTGATTCTATCCCACTCCCCAGCCTCATTTCCCATCACATTGTCCCTCCTCCCAACCCACCACCTAAATCCACTTCAAATGCATCTCCACAACCCCATTCTTCTACTGGCATTCTCATATGTTCAGCCTTCTATTAAAGTTGTGTACAGGCGCACCTGGGCAACTCAGTTGGTTAAGTGTCTAACCAGCTCAGGTCAGGATCTCATGGTCTCTGAGTTCAAGCCCCACATGGGGCTCACTATTGTCAGCACAGAGCCCACTTCAGATCCTCTGTCTTCCTCTCTCTCTCTGCCCCTTCCCTACTCCCTCTCACTCTCCCTTTCATAAATAAATAAACATTAAAAAAAATAAAGTCGTGTACAGATTTTTTTTTTTTGGCTTTTTCTTTTTTTTTTTATTTTTTAATTATAATAGTTTATTTTCAAATTGGTTTACATATAACACCCAGTGTTCATCCCAACACATGCCCTCTTTATATCCGTCACCCCCTCTCCCCCCTCCCTCACCTCCCTCACCTCCCTCACCCTCAGATTGTTCTTAGTCCTTGAGAGTCTCTTATGTTTTATCTCCCTCCCTCTCTGTGTCTTTTTTTCCTTTCCCCTCTTCCCCCTCCCCCTGGTTTTTGCTTAGTCTCACAAAGTCCACCTATTCGTGGAAACATATGGTATCTGTCTTTTTCTGACTGACTTATTTCACTTAACATAATACCCTCCAGTTCCATCCATGTTGCTACACATGGCCAGATTTCATTTTTTCTCATTGCCATGTAGTAGTCCATTGTATATATGTGCCACAACTTCTTTATCCATTCGTCAGTTGATGGGCACTTGGTTTGCTTCCACGATTTGGCTATTGTCGAAAGTGCTGCTATGAACATTGGGGTACACGTACCCCTATGCATCAGCATTCCTGTGTCACTTGGGTAGATTCCTAGCAGTGCTATTGCTGGGTCATACGGTAGCTCTATTTTCATTTTTTTGAGGAACCTCCACACCGTTTTCCAGAGTGGCTGTACCAGTTTGCATTCCCACCAACAGTGTAGGAGGGTGCCTGCTTCTCCACATCCCGCCAGCATCTATAGTTTCCTGATTTATTCATTTTAGCCACTCGAACCGGTGTAAGGTGGTATCTCAGTGTGGTTTTGATTTGTGTTTCCCTGATGATGAGTGACTTTGAGCATCGTTTCATGTGTCTGTTGGCCATCTGAATGTTCTCTTTTGGAGAAGTGTCTATTCATATCTTCCTCCCACTTTTTCACTGGATTATTTGTTTTTCAGGTGTGGAGTTTGGTGAGTTCTTTATAGATTTTAGATACTAGTCCTTTATCTGATATGTCATTTGCGATTATCCTTTCCCATTCCGTCGGTTGTCTATTAGTTTTGTTGGTTGTTTCCTTTGCCGTGCAGAAGCTTTTTATCTTGATGAGGTCCCAATAGTTCATTTTTGCTTTCAATTCCCTCGCCTCTGGAGAAGGTGTCACATAGAAAATTGCTGCGGCTCAGGTCAAAGAGGTTTTTTCCTGCTTTCTCCTCTAGGATTTTGATGGTTTCCTGTCTCACATTCAGATCCTTCATCCATTTAGAGTTTATTTTTGTGAGTGGTGTAAGGAAGTGGTCTAGTTTCATTCTTCTGCATGTTGCTGTCCAGTTCTCCCAGCACCATTTGTTAAAGAGGCTGTCTTTTTTCCATTGGATACTCTTTCCTGTTTGGTCAAAGATTAGATGGCCATATGTTTGTGGGTCATCTCTGGGTTCTCTATTCTATTCCATTGGTCTATGTGTCTGTTCTTGTGCCAATACCATGCTGTCTTGATGACTACCGCTTTGTAGTAGAGGTTAAAATCTGGGATTGTGATGCCTCCCGCTTTGGTTTTATTCTTCAGAATTACTTTGGCTATTCGGGGTCTTTTGTGGTTCCATACAAATTTTAGGATTGTTTGCTCTAGCTTTGAGAAGTATGCTGGTGCAATTTTGATTGGGATTGCATTGAATGTGTAGATTGCTTTAGGTAGTATTGCCATTTTAACGATATTTATTCTTCCGATCCATGAGCATGGGATGTTTTTCCATTTCCTTGTGTCTTCCTCAATTTCCTTCATAAGTTTTTTATAGTTTTCCACGTAGAGGTCTTTTACATCTTTGGTTAGGTTTATTCCTAGGTATTTGATGGTTTTTGGTGCAATTGTGAATGGGATTCGCTTCTTTATTTCTCTTTCTATTGCTTCATTATTGGTGTAAAGGAAAGCAACCGATTTCTGTACGTTGATTTTGTATCCTGCAACTTTGCCAAATTCATGGATCAGTTCTAGTAGGCTTTCGGTGGATTCTTTTGGGTTTTCCATGTAAAGTATCATGTCATCTGCAAAAAGTGAAGTTTGACTTTGTCCTTGCCTATCCTGATGCCTTTTATTTTGCTTTCTTGTCTGATTGCTGATGCTAGGACCTCCAACACTATGTTAAATAGCAGTGGTGAGAGTGGACATCCCTGTCGTCTTCCTGATCTCAGGGGGAAGGCTCTCAGTTTTTCCCCATTGAGGGATGATATGAGCTGTGGGCTTTTCATAAATGGCTTTTATGATGTCTAAGTATGTTCCTTCTATCCCGACTTTCTCGAGAGTTTTTATTAAGAAAGGATGCTGTATTTTGTCAAATGCTTTTTCTGCATCAATCGACAGGATCCTATGGTTCTTATCTTTTCTTTTGTTAATGTGATGTATCACGTTGATTGATTTATGAATGTTGAACCATCCCAGCAACCCAGGGATGAATCCTACTTGATCGTGGTGGATAATTCTTTTTATATGCTGTTGGATTCTATTTGCTAATATCTTGTTAAGAATTTTTGCATCCATGTTCATCAAGGATATCGGCCTGTAGTTTCTCTTTTTTTGCTGGGTCTCTATCTGGTTTGGGAATCAAAGTGATGCTGGCTTCATAGAATGAGTCCGGGAGTTTTTCTTTCCGTCTCAATTTTTTGGAACAGCTTGAGGAGGATAGGTATTAACTCTGTTTTAAATGTCTGGTAAAATTCCGCAGGGAAGCCATCTGGCCCTGGATTTTATTTGCTGGGAGATTTTTGATAACTGATTCAATTTCTTCACTAGTTATGGGTCTGTTCAAGTTTTCTATTTCTTCCCGTTTGAGTTTTGGTAGTATGTGGCTGTTTAGGAATTTGTCCATTTCTTCCAGGTTGCTCAATTTGACGGCATAGAGTTTTTCATAATATTCTCTGATGATTGCTTGTATTTCTGAGGGATTGGTTGTAATCACTCCATTTTCGTTCATGATTTTATTGATTTGGTTTCTCTCTCTTTTCTTTTTGAGGAGCCTGGCTAGAGGTTTATCATTTTGTTTATTTTTTCAAAGAACCAACTCTTGGTTTCATTGATCTGTTCCACTACTTTTTCTGTTTCCATATGATTAATTTGTGCCCTAATCTTTGTTATTTCTCTCTTTCTGCTAGGTTTGGGCTGTCTTAGCTGTTCTGCTTCTAGTTCCTTTAGGCGTGCTGTTAGAATTTGTGTTAGGAATTTTTCTTGTTTCTTGAGATGGGCCTGGATTGCAATATATTTCCCTCTCAGGGACTGCCTTTGCTGCATCCCAAAGTGTTTGGATTGTCGTATTTTCATTTTCATTTGTTTCCATGTATTTTTTAATTTCTTCTCTGATTGCTTGGTTGACCCATTCGTCTTTTAGTAGGTTGTTCTTTAGCCTCCATGTTTGTGGGGGCTTCCCAGACTTTTTCCTGTGGTTGATTTCAAGTTTCAAAGCATTGTGGTCTGAAATTGTGCATGGTATGATCTCAATTTTTTTATACTTATTCAGCGCTTCCTTGTGCCCCAAAATGTGGTCTATCTTGGAAAATGTACCATGTGCATTTGAGAAGAATGTAAATTCCTTTGCTTCTGGATGAAGGGCCCTGAAGATATCTGTCAGGCCCATCTGTTCCAACGTGTCGTTCAGGTCCAATGTTTCCATGCTGATTCTCTGTTTAGTGGATCTATCCAGCGCTGTGAGTGGGTATTAAGGTCTCCTGCCACTAGCACATTTTTATCAATAAGATGGCTTACGTTTGTAATTAGTTGCTTGACAAATTTGGGTGCCCCAGAATTCGGCGCGTAGATATTTATAATTGTTAGCTCTTCCTGCTGGATAGTCCCTGTGATTATTATATAATGCCCTTCTTCATCTCTTATTACATCTTTTACTTTAAAGTCCAGTTTATCTGATATAAGTGTGGCTACTCCAGCTTTCTTCTGAGTTCCTGTAGCATGGTAGATAGTTCTCCATCCCCTCACTTTCAGTCTGAAGGTGTCCTCAGGTTTAAAATGTGTCTCTTGAAGACAGCAGATAGATGGGTCTTGTTTTCTAATCCATTCGTTACCCTGTGTCTTTTAATTGGAACGTTTAGTCCATTTACATTCAGTGTTAATATTGAAAAATGTGGGTTTAGAGTCAAGGTGTTGTCTGTAGGTTTCATGTTTGTAAGGATGTCTCTGGTGCTCTGTGTGCCTTGCAACCTTTCCTTCATAGAGTCCCCCTCAGGATCTCTTGTAAGATTGGTTTATTTGTGATGTATTCCTTCAGTTTTTGTTTGTTTGGGAAGACCTTTATTTCTCCATCCATTTTGAATGACAGGCTGGCTGGATAAAGAATTCTTGGCTGCATGTCCTTCCTGTTCATCACATTGAAGATTTCCTGCCATTCCTTTCTGGCTTGCCAAGTTTCTGTGGATAAGTCCGCTACTACCCTAATGTGTCTGCCTTTGTAAGTCAAGGCCGGTTTATCCCTAGCTGCTTTTAGGATTCTCTCTTTATCTTTGTATTTTCCCAGCTTCACTATGATGTGTCTTGCTGAAGGCCTATTTGGGTTACGTCTGAGGGGAGTTCTCTGTGCCTCTTGGACTTCAATGCCCATTTCTTTCTTCATGTTGGGGAAGTTCTCATTGATGATTTGTTCAAATACCCCTTCGATTCCTTTCTCTCTCTCTTCTTCCTCTGGAATTCCTATAATACGGATGTTATTCCGTTTGATTGCATCGCTCAGCTCTCGAATTCTCCTTTCCTGTTCCTGAATCAATTTCTCTCTCTTTTTCTCTGCTTCATCCTTTTCTGTAATTTTGTCTTCTAATTCCCCTATTCTATCTTCTGCCTCTGCAATCCGCGCTATGGCCGCCTCCAATTTGTTTTGCCCCTCATTTAAATCCTTTTTTAATTCCTGTACATCTTTTTTTAGGACCTTGATCTCTGCCTCTAGGGACCCCCTGATTTCTTCTATGTTTTTTTCAAGCCCTGCGAGTATTTTTATATTTATCGTTCTGTATTCTTGTTCTGTTAAGTTGCTTATGTCTGCTTTCATCATTTCTTGTGCTGTCACTATTTCCTGTACAGTCTTCTGAGGGGAGTTCTTCCGTTTGGTCATTTTGGCAATGTGTGTATTGGTTTATTTCCTATTTCTCCCTGGAAAGGAAAAGGGTCAGACCGACAAACAGGAAGCACAGACTCACAACCTTACTGACCAATGAAACGGACAAACAAATCACAACATAAAAAAGATTAACAAATGACAGTCTGGAGGCATGCAACCTGATGTACCAGCTACACGATAATGATGGGATGTGCACTCTGCTGATGGCAGAGCATACATAGAGTAGTGACAGGTGTGGGCAGAAGAAGAAATTGAACTTTGACCAGGTAGAGAGATTAGAAGACTTGATCCAGCAGGAGAGAAATCAGAATAAGGAAGGATGTGAGGAAAGAGAAATGAAGTTAGATGTTGTCCAGGTGCACTATGTGGTCTGAGTGTTCCATAGAGAGAGATAGGAAGTTAAAGAGGGAGGTGTATAACATGCATTGAGAGAGTGGGTAAAATGTGTGTTTAAGCAAGCCAAAACCCCCTGGTGACAGGTTTAGAGGTGGGGAGAGAGAGGAAGAATATATCTAAAACCGAAAAATTGACCTAGAGTTAATCCAGGCAATGCTGCAGTAGTTGTGTCTCTGCAGCTACCACTCCAGGAGAAGGGCGTCTCTCATATGAGGAGGGGCGTTGCCTGGTGTAGGCGGGTCTCACCTCCACCGCTGGGGGTGGAGTCCTAGGTTTTGGCTTTATGGGAATGCGTGACCACAATGGCGCCCTCCCGGCCGACTGTCTCAGATCACTTTCACGGACCCACAGTCTCAGATCACTCCTCAGTTTCCGTCCTCAACTCCATCCAGATTACCAACACAGTTCAAATTGCTGGGCGGTCGCGCCGCCCAAGCTCATCTGAGTTCCTTTAACTCCCTCTGACCGCCACGCCTTATGTAAATTGAGTCTCTGACTCAGCACCGCTGTGACCACAATGGCGTCCCCGTAGCCTCTTTTCACGGAGCTAGAGTCTCCGAACCCCTCCTCTGTGTCCGTCCTCGACTTGGTCAGGGTGCAGGGGCAGCACGACCCGCTGGGTGGTCGCGAGACCCTGCACGCTCAGCCTTCCCCACCCGAATTATGCCTCTGACTCAGCACCGATCCAGCAATGGCGCGCGCGCCTCTCCGTGTCAGGGACTGGGACAGCGTCACTGGCTCCGGAGTGAGGAAAGCTCTGCCAGCTCCACCGTGAGCAATGACCCTCTCTCAAAAAGCTTTGCGGATAGGGACTGGATGATAAGCTCCCTCTCCGCCCGGGTTCGAGGTACTTTCCCCGCTGCTCTTCCTCTTCCCCTTGTCTTTCGGAGGAAGGGGCCCAGGGCCCCGGGCCCACTCCCCGCAGTCCGCACCTCCGCGGCTCTCTTTCTTTCTCCCAGATTTCACTCACTCAGTGTCCCCAGATGCTCTGGTTTTGGCGTTATCTTTCCTGTAGGTTCCAACTCCTCTTCCTGCAGATCCCTGCGATTGAGAGTTTCTCGGTCTCAGTCCCTCTCAGATTGAGTCGCCAGAGACCAGCAGCGGGTATTACTTCTTTTCCGCCATCTTGAACCTCCCCCGTGTACAGATTTTGACATACAATTCCCCAAACGTGTATTGAATGCCTACTCCTATGGAAATAGCCTGTGTAAAGTGCTGAGGACATAAGCATGAGTGACAGAAAATGCTGCCTTCGAGGACCTACCGTGTGGTGGAGTCAGACTCATAACCAGAGGGCTTCCAGGTGGTGTGGTGAATGCTCTCCTAGTCGGCTATACAATGCCTTGTATGTAGTAATGGTGAATCAGTACTTGTGAAACAGAATTGATTTAAGACCGTGGTGACACAGGCATATCCACAACAAAACTACTGTGCAGAAAAATAAACCCATGAAATGAACAAGAACTTTTAACAAAGTACAGTCATCTACAACTCTTTCCTTGTGAAGTCTTTGCCTGGTTTTGGCATCAGGGTAACACTGGCCTCAGAAAAGGTGAGTTGAGCTAAGTTATTTTTTAAACAACTTTTTAATATCCCATGATTTTCCAGTTCACTCCTCCTCCTCCACACACACTTGGGGACTGTGGCGGGCCCCGTGCCACTGAAGATGAAGTGAGGTGAGTAGAACCAATTGATTCTAAGAAAGAAGTGAGTCCCAGACACATACACCCAGACTAGAGCTGGGGCCAGTGAAAAGAGGGCTTCTGCTTTGTTCACCTTAGTACTCAATCGCCTCAGAACCCCAGTATAGGGGCGTCTGGGTGGCTCAGTCCGTTAAGCATCCGACTTGGATTTTGTGAGTTCGAGCCCCACATCAGGCTCTGTGCCGACAGCGTAGAATTTGCTTGGGATTCTCTCTCTCTCTCCTCTTTCTCTGCCTCTGCCCCGCTTGCTCTCTCTCTAAATAAAGAATAAACTTAAAAAAAAATTTAGATACCCCAGTACCCTCTTGACGCATAGAGCAGGCACTCAATTATTGCTCACTGATTTGTAAAACACTCCCACCTTCCCGCCTTAAAAAGCTGGGACTGCCCCCTTGCTAACAAAGCCCCCTCTTATCCCCAGGCTCTTTGTTACCTCCTCCCACATCTCTTCCTGATCTTTTCTCCTTAAAGGCTGCGTCCACCTTCATTCAAATCACAGTGACCTGTGAAAAGCCGAGTGGGACCGGTCAGCCCAAGGTCTGATTCACCCTGGAATTCCAAACACTCCTGGGGCCTGTCTCCTAGGACAAACTTAGTAACAAATCTTGGACTGCTCCTTTCTGAGCAGGTCCCTGAGAACCAGGCCGTGCAGTCTCAGACCACAGCCCCACGTGTGAGTCTGCCCAGTCTTTACGTGCAGCTCGGCACTGCATATACACTTCATTATCTTCCTCACCTTTTGTTCCTTCAGACGCGCTAACTGAAAGGTGGGCATCCAGCCCTACCGCCTGGCCATCTCAGCCTCTGGCCTCTGCAGATCCTATCTCCACCATGCCAGCTGCCCAGTCTCCCGTCAGGCAGTGCTTTCAAACCCAGAGAGTTCTGAGCCTCCAAGAGGCAGACTGGCCAGATCTGCCCCCCGGGGGTGCTGGCTGGACCTCTCCTTGGCTGCCCTTTGTTAACAGTTTCTGTCACTCTAGATACAGCCTTTGAAAGTAACAGAACTATCCTTGTTTTAAAGCTGTCTTCGATGTTTCGCTGGCTCTGTCTGCTCTCCCCTTAATTGTGGGTTCGTGAGACGAGGTTTAAGTTCAGCATTCATAAGCACAACTTGGCAAGAGGCCATCTTGCATTATAAATGGGCATGACAGGCCCCCAAGTGCTGGGTGAGAAGGAGGCCCCTGCAGGAGTCGAGTCAATTCAATTAAACTCCACCCAGCAACCTCCTGTCAGGGAACATACAAGTCAGGGAACAGTACAAGTCGCCTCTTATGCCATCAGCTGGTTGTGTCACCTTGGGCTAACCAAATTCTCCGGGTCTCAGCTGTAAATTAAAGCTTTGGACCTTAGGTGATCTAACTCTCACAGACTATGATTTTAAATGTAGGGTCGCGCATCATGCATGCGGTATGGAGCGGACGCAAGTCACGGTGGGATCCCCTGTCCTTCTCTATTAACAGATTTACACAGACGAAACCTGATTAAAAAGCACATCGAGAGCAGTGTTGGTTGATTAATTACAGCTTCTAACACTAAAAGGGGAGGGAACATCACTGTCGCCAAACAACCATCAACTGTCCTTGGTGGCAGTGGGGCGGGGGGTTCTGGCGTGCGCCTTGGTTTAGCTGCAATTAGTGGGGCCACTGTGGTCTTCTTCCAATCCGTTGCTGTTGCCATCCTGTGGAGCTACACCAAAACCATCCTCGCAGGAGTTTAGAGAGGCTCCTGCCCCCTCCTCATTCTCAAAGTTTGCAGCCTAGAGCAATGGAACCAATTTCTTATTCTGTAAGAGCAGCTCTACTCATATTTCTGTTGTACACGTATGCATGTGTCTGCTTACTACTTGAAAGAAAATACTAATTAAGGCAATCTCCACTCTATCTTATGAAATTCTTCCTTATTTGCCCCATTTAAGACAGTTGCTCTTTCTCTGCTCTATCTCACCACCTTGTTTATTTCCTTCACAACACTTATTATGATCTATAATGATCTTGTTGATTTGTTAACTTATTTATGATTGGTTTCTCCCATCAGAATCTACGCTCAGCAAGGTCATGAAGCAGTCTATCTTGTTCATAGTTTTATCCAAGTGTCTAGCACATATTAAATATTCAATAAATATTTGTGGAATAAGAGGCATGCCATGATAACATTTTCATGTAACCGCACACATGCATAATAAAATCACTCATCAGTGCTTTCTACATGCCAACACTTTACATGGGTCAACTTATTTAAAACTGTATAAAGTAGGTGTTATTATTATTATTTTTTGATGTTTGTTTATTTTGAAATAGAGAGAGAGAGACAGAGCATGACTAGGGGAGGGGCAGAGAGAAAGGGAGACACAGACTCCAGAGCAGGCTCCAGGTTTTGAGCTGTCAGCACAAAGCTTGATGCCTGGCTTGAACCCACAAACCATGAGATTATGACTTGAGCAGAAGTTGGGATGCTTAATCTACTGAGCCACCCAAGCACCCCAAGTAGGTGTTATTATCTCAAGTTTATAGTCAAGTCAATAGGGTCACAAAGTGGATAATTAACTCACCTCAGGTCACAGTGAGCTGGGTGGGGCTGGAACTGAATCCCAGCAGTCTCTCCAGAGTCTGTGCTCAACCATTATGCTATAAAAACTCTGAACAAATAATACCATTTTACCACATTTGGAGTCTACTTCTGTGGCAGACACTCTTGGGCCTCACTCAATATTTATCTCAGCCCTCCGCACCTTTTTTTGGCCAACAGAACCTCTTTATGGTTCAGAAAGGTAACATGGCCAACCCTAGCACTAAGCCAATCTTGATAAATCCATGTCGATTTGCTGTTTACCCATCCTGAAACTTTTTTGCATAAAGGGAGAATGTGACCTGGTTCTGCCCAATGAGAGACCAGAAGAAGTCGATTGAGGCACCTCCTCTTAAAAAAAATTTTTTTTAATATTTATTTATTTTTGAGAGAGAGAAAGGGAGACACAGCATGAGTGGGGGAGGGGCAGGGAGAGAGGGAGAAAGAGTCTGAAGCAGGCTCCAGGCTCTGAGCTGTCAGCACAGAGCCTGATTTGGGGCTCGAACTCGCAAATCATGAGATCATGACCTGAGCTGGTCAGATGCTTAACCAATTGAGACACCAGATGCCCCGAGGGATCTCCTCTTAAAAGGAGACAGGCAGGAGCTAAGAACTCACTGATGCCATTTTTCTTCTTGCTGCGTAGGTGGAGTTGCAAAGGCCTTGTTGGGACCATGAGAGGATGAACATGAGGACAAAATGTCGACATGCTCAGGATGGCAAACTAAAAACACAATAAAACATGAGTCTGATGACATTGTGTTGCTGCTGAACCAAGCTGGGAATCACCTTCTTTCTGACTTATTATAAGAGATAATTAAATATCTGTACGTAAAGTTTTTAAACAGTTTTATTGAGGTACAATTTAATTTAGACACCATACAGTATACCTGTGTTAGGCATACAGTTTTAGCAAATTTACAGAGTTGTGCAATCACCACTACAATCCAGTTCTAGAACAGTTCTACCACCCCACAAAGATTCCTTGTGCCGGTTTGCAGGCGATCCCCATTCTTACAACTGTAGCAACCACTAATTTACTTTCTGTCTCTGTAGATTTGCCTTTTCTGGACATTTCATAAACACCTGTTTTTTTGTGTTTTTTTTTTTTTAACGGAAAGAATTCCTCATTGCTATTCATAGCATATAGCTATGCAACTGGAGATGGAAGTCACACTCATATGACAATAAAATGAAGGAAACAAGATGGCCAACAAGGTGGTGTAGGGGAAAGAGCCCTCAAGGCCAGGAGACCACGTTCTGGTGCCAGCTCTTTTCCTACCCAGCTGTGTACCTTCAAGACATTTTTAAACTTCTCCGAGCTGATTTTTCTCGATCATGAAATGGGAAAATCCAAGTGAATGGTTTTTGAGTTCCTTTTGAAATCTCAGATTCGAAACTATTCTCTTAAAAAAATAAAGGTGGTATTTGAGTTATTTCAGAAAAAAAAATCCTATTTCATTCAACTAAAACTGATGAAGACATTTCCACTCTTCTGTATATCTAAACAGTCATGGTAAGGTAGATAATTATAGTAAAAGGAGATGTTATGCAATGTCTATCAAAGAAAGCGATCTGTACTGTGCAGGAAGGTCGTTGTATGCAAAAGACAGTTAATGAATTGTTACAAAGGGTCATGTTTTTTTGAACCTTTTGCCAGAGACCAGGGTGAAAGATGTTTAGAACATGGTCTATGTATGACACATATGAATGCCTAGGCATTTCTTTTGCAAAAGGGATGCTATGAATTGGAGTGTGTTATTTCATGGTTATAGAGAAATAGGATCATATTTATCCTTAAAAGTGTATATATTATTGTCAAGTTTTTTTAGAAGCACTATGCCTACTGTGGGGCTTGAACTCACGATCCTGAGATCAAGAGTCATGTGCTCTACCAACAGAGCCAGTCAGATGCCACTGTTATTGTCAATTTTGTAAAGGTGTGATAATGGTATTGTAGTTACAGATTTTTTTTAAAGAATCCTCTAGGGTTGACGGGACTATTCTATATCTTATAATGATGGTTACATGAATCTATCCATGTGTTAAAATTTCGGAATTATCCATTCTGCAAAAGGGAAGTTTTACTGTATGTAAATTTAAAGATTAAAGTTAAAAAAGAGTCCTTGCCTTTTAGAGATACATGTTGAATTACTCATGGTGAAATGATACAAAAATCTAGTGTTTGCTTCAAAATAATTTAGGAAGGAGGGAAATGGTGGGGCATAGATAAAACAACATTGGCCATGAGTTGATAATTGTTGAAGCTGGCTTCATTCTAACTCTCCAAGTGTTCCTGATGCTCTCTTATCTCTTTCTGTAAGTGTTAAAAGATTTTCATCGTAAAAAGTTAAAAATAAAAAGCACTGGTGAGCAAGAATAAAGTTTCTTCCTGTTTGCATGCCTAAAAGAAGCTTATTTCTGATTCCTAGACTGATGGCCCTCTCAAAAAGAAGGAATTATCCACACAGGCGAAGTGACAGGAAAAATATATACA
The DNA here is from genome assembly GCA_030068075.1 of Paguma larvata. Classification (NCBI taxonomy): domain Eukaryota; kingdom Metazoa; phylum Chordata; class Mammalia; order Carnivora; family Viverridae; genus Paguma; species Paguma larvata. The sequence continues at coordinate 130,826,800 of CM057823.1, read as the reverse complement.
ATGTCTCTATCCAATTTGTGCACATTTCATGATATGAGACAAGATTTTTTTGTGTGTATGGTCTAGCAGAGATGACTGCATTTTAAAAGTTATCTTTATATCCAATCAGAACTAATGGCTACCATTTACTGAGCAGCTGCTTATGATAGTCAGCAAAATAATCCTTCAAATAAAACGTCTTGAATCCCCCGGAAGATATTATTCCCATTTTTCAAGGGAGAGAACCAAGGAGAGACAGGCTGCATATCTAGCATTGGTGCAGTTGGAATGCAAATCCAAGACGTACATCCAGAGACTGCCTCTTACCCAATGGACAGTAGGACTTCTAGAGCAGCCACTTTTATGAGCAGAAGGCTTTTTACAGGTTCCGTGCACCTATCCTCCAACTTCTGCCTGCTTCTCTTCTAGTATCTAGCACCTGTGACCTTCTTCAGAGGACTCCCCAAGGGCTAGTGGGTCAGCTTTGCCCCAGCCCAGAGAGCCGAAAGTGCACATAGTTTTACATCCCCGTAAAGTGTCACAAAGTCAGTGATTCATTGCTCAGGTGTACCAAGGTTGAAGTCCCTTGTTCTGACGGAGACAAACTCTGAGGTGTAGTTAACCCTCCAGAGCCCCCCTGGAGATCAGGCAGAAGCAGAACAGACACCGGAGATTGCACCCTCGGTCAGCGTCTCCCACTTGCCTGTTTTGCTTCCCTCACTGGCTTCCCTGGAGAGTATTTGCCTAATAAGTCACTTGCTCATGAACCTCTGTTTCGGGGACTGTTTCTTGGGAGCCCAGTCAAAGACAGCTTCTTTTTCCTATTTAGATGCAGTTTTAGTGCTAATAATCCCTTACCGCAGAAGCATTTACGAGAATGTGTGTGTGTTTGTACATGGATAAAGTGTTATGTACTTAAATATGAGTGCAATTACTGTGGTAACTGGAAATAGAGATGTCAAAGAAGAAAGGACTGGCAATAACTTCTGTAAAGACCATCCTGACCTATAATAAGAACCAGGGAATGTGCTCTCCTCTGTCACAGTGTCCATGCAGGTACTCTAGGAGCAAAGCTATAGTGGAATGGGCTTCCAGATGATGATCCAAATCCCTGCTGCAACAACAGTGCTTTAACCCATAAAGGTGGGGACGAGTGCTGGAAAGAGAGTCTGACGGTGTGGGTTGAAGAGGAGAGAAGGAGTACTTTGAAAAGGCTTAAAACTGGGTTCTAAAATCTTCAAGAACAACACAAGACTTTCCTGTAAGCCCCTTGCTGGAAAGGAGCCATTGCATTTACAGGGAATAGAGCTTACCTGTGTTGCATCTCAAGGGAGAAGAGGATTTCGGTTTGAAAAGGATTCTCCTGGCCATGGTGCTATGCTCTCCACAGGACAGTGCGGTTCCATCCCTAAACTGGGGCAGTTAGTATTCTGGCTCCACGACTTCCTAGCTGTGTGAGGCTGGCAAGTTACCTGACATCTTGGAGCTTCTGTTTCCTGTTCTGTGAAATGGGACGATAGTGACAACAACTCATACTGTTGTGAAGGGGATGCTATTAGAGCCATACATTTTATTAGGTACATAAAACACTGGAACATGGTACGAATTCAGTGAATGATAATTACTCTTATTAGCGGAGCTGCAAATCTTCTTCTTTGAATGTCTTTCGTAAAGACCTGATGCTGGGGAGACTGCAAGGCAATCACGCGTGCATTGCTGGGGGCAGGGAGCATATGCATTCTTGAGAAAGAGATATGGCAAATCAGACACCCCTACACCAAGTCAGTCAGGGCTTCCATAGGGATTTGTTCTTGTCTATGACATATTATTTCACCATGGTATATTCTCATTTTTTCTGCTGAACAGGTCTCTCTCCATCACCAGAAAGAGAATTCTTTGAGGGCCCTGGAAAATAGTTATGATGAATTAAGTGACAAAGAAATTTTTTTTAATCTAGATGATCACCATGACCCTGTAAAAGTTATATAAATACATACCAACAAGGACTAGAAGGGGATGTGGACATATGAAAACAGGTTATTTTGCTGCACTGATGACCTTAGGGATAATTTTTTTAATTTTAGCTTTTTATTAATATTGCTACAATATTGTGTGTAGGCCTTTGACGTTAAACAGTGTTCTTAAATAAAAAAGAGTGGCCGATCTTTCACTGTGGAAGTATCTCAGGTGTTCATGGAATGACAGCCTCTCGAGCTCCCTTCTGGCCAAGAGTCCGGTATCTCCCAGCTCCTGGGACCACACTCTGAGACCTGAGGAACAGCTCAAAAGCAATTGCTTGTGTGTGATGTTGATGACGTCAGAATCCAGTGGAAAACTAGTTAATAAGGTAGAGTCAACACAAGTCGTGAAAGCGTTAACTCTTAACTCTAAAAATACTTCTTAAACGTTTACTGAATATCCGGTATATGCTAGTCACTCTCCCAAGGGCTGGGCATCCAGAAGATGAACAGGACACTCGCCTTGCCTTCAAGGGAGTTCAAAGCCCGATAGGGAAGGGAAGCAATAAGCAACTACAGTACAATATGGTAAATGCCAAGAAGGCGCACAGAATAAGTGCTATAGGATGGCTAATTAGGGCATGTTTGGGATGTAGAATGGGCACGACTTCAAAGCTGAGATCGAGAAGGGCTCATTATAAGGATACAGAGAAATATCATAGAACCCAAGGAGGAAGTGCATCCTGGCCCCTCAAGATGCAAGAACCGCAATTCCTAGATACAAAATACCTTTGGGAGTAGGGGCGCCTGACTGGCTCAGTCAGTGGAGCATGCCACTCTTGATCTCGGGGTTGTGAGTTTGAACCCCACATTGGGTGTAGAGATTGCTTAAAAAGAAAATCTTTAAAAAAAACACACCTTCAGAACTAGAGTAGCTAATAGTCTCACCATCTCTCTGTCTCTCCCTGTCTCTCTCTCTCTCTTCTCTCTCTCTCCATATATATATTTCATATTCTTTCTAGGGTAATGGGGACTCTCATCTCCACTTCTCTTGGCACATCTATTCCTCTCTCTCTCTTCCAGTAGACTAATCCCATTGCTCTGTTTTCTTTTTTCTTTTTTTTTAATTTTTTTAATGTTTATTTATTTTTGAGACAGAGAGAGACAGAGCATGAGTGGGGGAGGGGCAGAGAGAGAGGGAGACACAGAATCGGAAGCAGGCTCCAGGCTCTGAGCTGTCAGCACAGAGCCTGACGCGGGGCTCGAACTCACAGACTGTGAGATCATGACCTGAGCTGAAGTCGGCCGCCCAACCGACTGAGCCACCCAGGCACCCCTCTTTCTTTTTTTTTTTTTTAATGTTTACTTACTTTGGACAGAGAGACAGAGTGTGAGCAGGGGAGGGGAAGAGAAAGAGGGAGACACAGAATCTGAAGCAGGCTCCAGGCCCTGAGCTGTCAGCACAGAGCCCGATGCGGGGCTCGAACTCACAAACCGTGAGAACATGACCTGAGCCTAAGTCGGTGCTTAACCGACTGAGCCACCCAGGCGTCCCCCATTGCTCTGTTTTCACATGGTTCAACATGACTTCCCTCAGATGATACCAAGTTCCAGAAGCTCCAGACTCTACGTGACCTTCAGATCCAACACTTATGGTTAATTTGAGTCACTGGGTCCTAATTCCAAATCCCTGGGAAAGAGAATATATTAGGTGAGTCTTGAGACAGGTCAATATGTCACTGGGGGCAGAGTCATGAAGCTTATTGTCCACTTACTCAGAAAGGGACCTGGGGACAGACTTCCTGGCAAGCGGGCGTCATGAAAGCAGACAAGTTGGCTGTCAACTCTCCTTTGTGAGAAAGCAGGAAACCTAACTCTGACTAGGACACCATGGTCAGGAAGGTGGTTCTGAGACAATGAGGTAGGGTGCAGATTTCAAATACAGTTAGGTGGTAGAATCAATAAACTTGATTGGATAGTAGGAGGAGGGTTGCAAATTGAATCTCAGCCTATGACATAATTGCCTTAGTTCATTGTATTTGTTAAGAAATCTTTTGAACTTCACTGTCCTTGGAACGATCAGGTTTTTTTTTTCAATGTTCAGACCCAATGAAGTCTCACCTACTCCAGCTACAGTCCCTGTGTTTATCGCTAACCCTGACTGCAATAAGAACAGAGTTAAAGAAAACTGTGATTCCCCAGAGGAATTTGAGAATTCCATGTATAGTCTAAGTTTTTTGCTGCATACTGTATTCTGAGTCCACACACACACATGCGTGTACACACACATGCACACACAAGCACACACACATGTATGCACACCAAGCACCTCCATTTGAATGATTTCCATTTGCCTGGCTATATTTATTTTATTTGTTTTGTATAATGTATGGAACAAATTCACTGCTCTATTAGAGAGAATTACAGTCAGCATAGCTGGTGTGTTATACTCTCTATACGTAAATATAGCCCATTTATAAACACAGCGATTGTGTGCGTATGCGGGCTTAAAGCTAGTTTTTTAGAATTTTTTAAAGCAGAGAGGCTGTCAGCTTACAAATCCTTATTTATGTTTTGTACATCGTCCTTTCCATTCCCAGTGCCATCAGCCTAATTCAGGACGTTTGCAACTCATCCCAAGTTATTGTGACAGCTTCCTAACTGTCCATTACATCCACGGCTGCCAGATTTAGCATCTTAACATGCCATTTGCATGATGGCACTTCCTGTTCACAAACCTTCCTTGTTTCCCTGTTACCTACCACATAAAGTCCAAAGTCTAAGTCCCAGCATGAAATGTTAGTAGAATTTAGCACATACCAACCTTACAGGCTGCTTTGCTTCTCCATGCTGTAGCTAAATTTCACTACTTTGCTACTAGATTCCTAAATATGCAAAGATATTTTCTTTTTTTTAAAACTTTTTAAAAACATTTATTTATTTTTGAGAGAGAGAGAGAAAACGGGGGGAGGGGCAGAGAGAGAGGGAGACTCAGAATCTGAAGGAGGCTCCAGGCTCTGAGCTGTCAGCATGGAGCCCGAGGTAGGGCTTAAACTCAGGAGCTGTGAGATCATGACCTGAGCTGAAGTTGGATGCCCAACCAACAGAGCCACCCAGGCGCTCCATGCATGGATATTTTCAATGAGTATATACTTTTCCTTCTGCCTGGAATAACTACTCTTTTCTCTCCTCTTCTCCAGTGATCAAACTAACTTCCACTACATCTTTGCTAATACACCCAGCAGGAGATGATTGTGCCTTCCTCTGCACCCCCAAAACATTTAGCAGGTACTTTTTCCCTACCATATATATGTGTGTGTGTGTGTGTGTGTGTGTGTGTGTGTGGATATGTCTGGCTGCTCCTTCTAGATGGCACTACATGCCCTCTTTCAGGTTTCTCTGTCTTTGCATATACTGAGATTCTCTCACCTACCCTCCTCCCCTGCCCAGCAAACTCCCGTGTCATTCAGTCGCTTCGAACAACACAACTCAAGTTTGGCTTTTTTTCAGGAATTCGCTGGAAGGGTTTTGGGGACTCACAAAATAATGGGAGGCTAGGGAATCCAGATTAGAATACAGACAGAAACAAGGAACCAAGGAGGACCAAGAGCAAGAAATACAGCTTTTTATTTAACAGGTTCTACCACCTCTGCTGCCATTGTTGCCATTAGCCACCACCGTCACCATTGCACCCTTCCACATCTACTATAGATTAATTATTCTCATCCCGTCCTCACTCCTCTAGCGCTAGATTCAGTATCCTGGGAAGGAGTCTGACAAGCTAAACCCAGGTTTTGCACTCATGCTCTGACTTCCAGAAGAAAAGAAACATAAATAGAGCCTCTTACCTCTCTGACTTCCCTTGAGGGGACACAGCTCTGTGGACCCAACGGGCCCACACACAATAAGGACCTTCCCTCAGGTGAGAGGGTTAGGCAAATTTACACTCCCCAAAAGACAAATAATAGCCACAACTTCTATTCGCCCTTCAAGTCACGACTTCGATGTCACCTCCTCCAAGAGGTTGATGTGAATTTCTCTTTACTCTTTCCAAGATGTACTAGGGACCGCACCTCAGTTCCCAGAACATGCTGGACATTTCTCTATAAAAAAACACTATATTGCACGTGAAAAATAATATATATCATTTTTCTATCTTAAAAGTAATGCTGGGGTGCCTGGGTGGCTCAGTCAGTTAAGTGTCCAACTCTTGATTTCGGCTCAGATCATAATCTCACAGTTCATGAGGTTGAGCCCACCTCGAGCTCTGCCTTGACAGCATGGAGACTGCTTGGGATTCTCTCTCTCTCCCTGCTCCACTCCTGCTTGAGTGCTCTCTCTCTCTCTCAAAATAAATAAATTTTAAAAATTTGATTAAGTAATGTTAATTTTTTAAAACAAAGTATAAAGAAGAAAAGTCCCCTCATAATCCCATAATTAACATTTTGGATTATACATTTTCATTTTTTTCCTATTATACACATATATTATTTATCTTTTACAGAGTTGAAGCCAGATTTATTTTATGACATTGTAATATTATGTTCATATCTCTTTCCCCTACTATATCTGAACTCCACGAAGGCAGATGTAGTGGTGTTTTTTTTCTTTGCATCTACTAGCTGGTAGCACCTCCCACAGTGTTGGCATATGCTTGACCAAGGCTTGCTAAGTCAACTGAAAGCTCCTTGAGAACAGAAATCTTAATTAATTAATTAATTAATTAATTAATTAATATAAGATATATTTTACTGTCTTGGATATAGTAAATATTTTAAGTAAATATTAAAGTTAGTAAATATTAACTTAATGTTTTTCAATTAAATAATTTAAGTCATATGTTAATCTTAAATTTTGAAGCTTTCAGATATAGATATGTATGCCTCCTTTCCCTGGCTGCACAAATTTAGGAGTAAGACCTGCTGTGTAAATTACAATAGCAATGATAATAAAAATGACCTTTATCTCTTCTTCCTCCTCAGCAAATCATCAAAAATATCGAACTTCCCAATTTTCTTTTTCCTTCCTCTTTGTAGGACCAGACACTTTCTCATCAACAACCTTCAAGTTCTACTTCGATAGCCATTTGTTCTGATACATTATGGCTGACTTTTTCCATGGCTCATGAAGTGTACTAAAGATGGCAGCAAGGTCTTTGTCACTTTCATCACTGAGAGGCGGAATCTATTTCTCCACCCCTCTGCATATGGGCTGGGTCTGTGACTGCTTTGATCAACAGAGTACAACAAAAGTGATGCTGTCCCATTCTGAGACTTGCCTTTAATAAGACTGTCAGCTTTTTTTTTTTTTAATGTAATCTCTACACCCAACATGGGGCTCAAACTCACAACCCCAAGATAAAGAGTTGTACACTCCACCGACTGGGCCAGCCAAGTGCCCCAGACTGTCAGCTTTTGTCTCTCTTGGAACCCAGCCTCTATGCTGTGAGGGCTCCTAAACAGCCACTTGGAGCCACAGGTTCATGTGGAAAAGAATCAAGGCCCCTGGCTTCTAGGCCCAGCTGAGTTCTCTGCTGACAGCCAGCCCCAACCTGCTAGCTCTGGGAGCGGGCCAACTTGAAAGTAGATCCTCAGTCAGCCACACTGTCCAGAAGATGCTACATGGAGCGAAGACAAAGTGTCCCAGCCTAATCTTGACCTATTATCACAATTGTGATCAAATGAATGGTTCTTGTTTTGAGCCCCTATGTTTTGAGACAGTTTGTTACACAGCAGTGTATAATGGAAACAATCCTTAACGTTCACCTTGCTTCTCTCCTAGAGGTAGAGGAGAGATCTCTTGCTTCTGGGGCAACAGCAAGAAACTTGCTCTTCCAGTTTCTAATTCCTTCTTGACTTGTGTCAGAGAACTCAGGAGCTTAAGTGACACCTTTCATTATCTTATTCTAAAGAATTCCCTTTCTCCAAAAACTGACCAGTGTTTCTAGGGAGTCCTCAAGCCCTTTAGCTTTGCCCTCCCACAGAGCGATCTAGATCTCTCTAAACATCTAAGGTATTCTCCAAGAGAATGAGAGTAGCTCTGATGGCCTCTTCCTGTTTACAAGTCTTCATTATAACTTCCTGGAACCCAACTTGCAATCCTCCAAAACCGGTTTGTTTCCCACCCCCAAATATTTGATACATCTCCGTGAAATTAGGACTCCATTTGGCTGCCCTGGCAGATAGGGCTGGCCCCCTCTGATGCCCACATCTAATCTATTTGCACAATTTCCAAAGTGCCTTAGCTAATCCTCACAAGGTTTGAAACCTTCATTAGGTCATACCAAACCAACTCTGTATCTTTCCCTTGGTTTTGCTTTCCCTACCTCTCAACTCGCTTTGCTCCATGCTTCAGCTCTCCACTTTGAGTCTCATTCCAGCATCTTAAATCAAGAGATCTCTTCTGCTTCAGCAGCTCTTGTGGTGTAATTTCCTTTTCCAGTTCCGAAGGGCTACAGCAGAATGTGCATTATCAGAACATCCTGGGGCTTGGGGGAAGCTGGGGAAAACATTTAGATCATTCCCTTTCCTTCCAATGGGACTGCATGTGCACCAGAGTGGTAATAAATAGTTTAGTACACAAAAATAACTCAGGAAATACTCAACTTTCTACAAGGCATCTGAGATTCTCTTGCAACCTTAAGTCTTCCACTTGAAATTGAAAGCCTCCAGGGTTGGGACTGAAGCACTTATAAACTTCAGCAAGCCAGCTGAGTCTTTTGCAAACTTAAGCCTCCTATCAACACTGGAATAGGCAGGCACTTCTCCAAAATAGGGGAAAGGTGTTAAGAGTCTTTTGATTAAACTAGCTCCAACAGTCCTTTTAGGTAAGGGGACCAATCACCCAAATTAGGACATTTCTTAAAGTAAGGGGGCTTGCACCTGATGATTATGTCATGGTAACAGTTATAAACTAGGATTGTCCCAGCCAAGCTAGGACGCATAATCCCCCTATGTTTGAAAGATGCTGAGAACGTGATGGAGGAGGAAGGGGTGAGGCAGGACAGTGGTAAGAAGGAAAAATGTCCTAAAATATATCTTCTGTGTCTTTTGGAGCCTTTAGACCAATGGTGCTCACATTGAAATTGCTTGGGAAACCTTTAAAAATTATCAAATTGCAGACCCCAGCCTAGACCAATTGCGTCAGCGCCTCTGTGAAGGCTAGCATGTCTTGAATTTCCCCAGGTGATTTTTTGTTTTAAAGCCTCTTTTTAAAAAAACGTTTATTTATTTTTGAGAGCGCACAAGCGGGGGTGGGGCAGAGGATCCAAAGCAGGCTCTGCACTGACAGCAGCGAGCCCGATGTGGGGCTTGAACTCACAAACTGTGAGATCAAGACCTGAGATAAAGTTGGATGCTCAACCAACTGAGCCACCCATCCCCAGGTGATTTTAATGCACAGAGAAGATTGCTCGGGACCTTAGGTGAGTATTAAATGTATATGGTTGCAGGCTAAGTGGTCTCTTTGGAGCCAAAATACTCAAACATACCAGGTAGAATATGGAGGTGTAGGGTAGGTGGATCTAGACTTGCTTAATTCAGTGGTTCCACCATCAAAGTCTTACGTCCTTCTGTCTTTTCCCTCTGTTATCCTAACTTGTTGTCCTTCTGCTAGGTAGTTCCCTCCATAGTCACAAGATGGCTTCCCCAGTTCTAGGCCTCAACCTCAGGTTTGAGGTCTGGAAGGAATGTCTCATCCCTGTGTCTTTCTAAGATCTAGAAGGCTTTTCCAGAAGCCCCCCAGCAGATCTGATCTCCTGTTTCATTAGCTACAGCTGGGTCAGATGCCACCCTGAGAACAATCGTTGACAAAGAGAATAAAGCCATGACTGACTTGTGTTGTTCAGGGCTTACCGCTGAGCTGGATGAGGGTCTTTTTTCCCAAGGGAGGGACACCTGGAAGGTCAGAGTTCTGTGGGCAAAAAAGGAAAAGTGTATAGGAACCGAAAGTGTCTGCGGCACCTAGCAGTGTGCTGAATCAGGAACATTTGCAGCAAACCTGGTCGAATTGGTTTGTGGACAGAAATACCCACCCTAATGGGGTTATTTTAGGATCAAATAAGATAGTACATGCAAAAGTGCTATATGTTAAGTACTATTTTTAAGTGATATACTTCTTAGAATTTCATTTTACAGAAGAAAAAACCAAGGCACGGGAAAGTTAAATGCCATTAGCAAGTTTACCCAAGCAGTCCTGGTCAGAAGCCATGGGAAGTTTGGCTAGTGTTCTCCACAGCAGTCCAAATGCTACTTAAAATACCCCACAAGCACTTCCCACCATCTGTCCTCTGCAACTCAGCCAGGGGGTCTTTCAGAAGAGACATGAGAATGAGGTACCATGTAAATATAAAATGGAAGTTGAGTCGATGTTGAAGGAATACTATTTATGGTATGTGGGGAGAGAATGGAGGAGAGGGTCATGTACAGTGTTTGCTATGGCCAGGAGCCCCCGAGGTGAAGTAAAAACCAGAAGGAGACCCAGAGAATATACGCGGATGTCAAAACAAAATTAAAAACAAAAACTCTGACAGGTGAGGTTCGGGAAGCAGGACACACTGTTGCTTAATATCTGTCAGGCTCACAAAGGGTTCATTGCGCATGGTGTTACACGATGTTTTTTTCCCTTGATTCCTAGAAGTTGATCTGTCAAAACACAGATGTTGCATTAGGCAGCTTTGCCATTTATAGGGCAGCTTAGCACCTTCTGTTAAAGACTTGAGGCCACTTGGGGAGTCTTTGGAAAGAAGAGGACGGGGAACTGAGATGTGCTTGAAGCTGAGATTCTGTTCTGTTGAATCGTGTTGGAAATGATTAACTTAGTTCTTTGAAAATATGTGTATTGCTTTTCTTTCCCTCACTCTGCCCCTTAAAAAACATCTTTGCTCCAGTTTAAGTTGTTTCTTCATGTTCTTGCTGTGGGCGTAATGATATGTTTGAGAATTTTGAAACTCAGACCATGAAACAAAATACTCCATGGTTGAACCACAGTGCCAATAGGATAGTGAGGATACCACCAACCAAACAACCACATATACCAGTAGCCACTTCTGATTGTACCTCGTTCTGCCATCTCTAGATTCCAACTTACAGCTGCAATAGTTAACACAAATAAACAATGCAGAGGAAAGATCCAGAGGAAGCAATTGATGCATTCTTGGTAAATGTGTCCAAATA